>JAYKTE010403576.1:0-10617 GCA_036873565.1 Xipholeptos notoides
CGTAAGTGTTTGACATGGCAGTACCAGTCTCTACCAGATTTCTCAACAAAATTCGGGTTTACAGACTTGAAATTTGATACATAGAGTATTCAAACCTAGAGAAAACTTTTTAGTTGGTTTTAAGCTGGAAATTTAGCTTCTAAGGGTCAAAATCCAAGATTGTAACATTGAAATCTGATCAAAACTATTCTGCCATTTTGGATTTACAGACTTGGAATTTGATAAACTAAATATTAAACTGCTTTGTTCTGATTACATCTTATCGGCGATACCACAATTTTGAACCCACCCAAATCCCATCGGAGATTCAAACCTGTGGGCCAATTCATACGAAACATGTGCTCCAATGACTGGCTGAAGACACAGTTATGCATTCGTAATAAAAAAAATTTCACAGTTGTACTATTATCGTAGCGGCGCTCCTCCTTCGAGATGCTGGTTTATCGATTATCGATACTCATCGGTAGTTTTTTTAACCAGCACCTATCTAAGAATACTCCGAGACACTATGACCTGCACTGTTATAAGATGTGCAAGATTTGGCGTTTAATCATGAATTTATTATTTGATTTTGTTGTAATGTCGTTGTGAGAAGACAAAGCAAACAGAGAAGAAACCAGAGAATATATCACTGTATTAAAAAATACACATGTGGAACATGGTTGAGCAGTAACCCCGCACATCTAGAGAACACAGAAGGTCGACCTCCACTATGATTCACTCTGAAATCTAGCTCTCTTCTGTCAGTTGTCAGATTCTGACCACAGGAAGTGACGTTTGACAGTACATCGTCAGTCACTGTCTGTAGGTGTGTCACCCCAACAGATTTAAATATATATATGAATTTTTTGGAATAACAAAAAGGTTCTGAGTTGCATATGGGTCATGCTGCTGGTACAAATATATGATCTGAACAATCCGAAAGATGTCCTTTAATTTGATACATCAGTTGTCAACTTTAATTGTGTGAAAGGGGAGAAAAACGCTGCCACACAGATAGATAGAAAGTATATTTATTAATAAATCATCTGTAGCAAGGTTTTGCGCTTTGATTTCATATGGTACTTAAAAATATTGGTCACCCTAGACTGGGGAAAATGTTTTCCCACAGACGGACTGGTTGCAAATATATGAATAGATAATCTGATCTAATCACAGATTATGTGCTTAGATTTTGAAACTAACTTGCCAAGATTGGTTGCCCAAGAAAGAAGAAAACTGTCGAAACACGAACAAACAGGTCTTACATGCATAAAAAATATATAGTCCCACGCAGTTTTGTGATATCTGGAAAAAATATAATTAAATTAAGTAAACGTTTGATTGTGGATTCGAGCTTTGTTCCCATTCACCTTATTCGCCAGACTTGACGCCCCCAAGTTATCATCTTCACCCCACCAATAGCCACTGAGGTGTGGGCTGATTGATCGAATTCATGTATTCCTCATTTTTCATTCGATCCTTGATTTTGCCCATTCAACATTCTACAAAGAATCATAAAAAGCTGTAAAAATGTCAAAATTCAGACCAGCAAAATCGCTTATTTTTGCAGACTTTTTAGTTAACCTTTTAGCCTTGACTTAGCAAAATTATAAATTATCCAATCAGAGCCGTTCTTTCAACGTAACATGAAAATCAGCGAGTCGTCTTTGGCTATAGATCGTCAGAAGCAATATATCCGCCCTTCGGAGTCTAAAAGATTAAAATACAAGGAGAGTGTGGAAAGTCATCATTATCGTTCATAAGAGACGTGGATTCATAATTAAATTTATGTTATTTGGAAATTCTAAACATTTGTAAGTATTCCTAAACCACACCTCAATGGCAGCCATGGCAACAACTCACATTTATGTATTTAATTTTTTTTCCAGTCCACCATTTTTCTCCAGAACTGGCCTCCTACGGCATTCACTTTTCCCCCTAGTGTCACTAAAGTGTGGGCTTACTCTACAAATTTCCGTTTTCCTAATTTTTTTTAACTGAATCCTTTATCCTTGCTCATCGAAAAATCTACAAAAAATATAAGCAATTGAGCATCTTACAAAAGGTTAAACTTTCAAAAATATATGTTTGATCAATCACTTATCAACACTTCTTCTACACAATGCTTAAAACTCTCAAAAATTCCCACGTACATAAAATCTCTTTAAAATCTATTTCCGTGTGTACACCATTGTCTCTGACATTTCAACTTGATTTTATTCATTTGTTACTTTTACTAAGATCTCGTTGATGATTAATGCTTTAACTTACATTATTTTCCATAGGAAATGAACCGATAGTGCTCCATAATGTGATTAATTGCATTTTAAGACTGCTCTCTGTTTGGTCGATTTTTAGTTTATTTTTATTTCTTCTAGTCGTAATCCATCTTTCTTTTACACACTGGTGTAGCTAACACGCTGGTTTAAAATACGATTTATTTAAAACTTCAAAAATGTTCTTTCCTATTAACTGATTTCCTTTAAATGATACCATCGATTTGAAACGAGTATTAGAGCTAATAGGCTGTCTTTTCAATAGCAAATATCAACTTTCATTAGCCTTTGAAAGCGTTGGGGGATTTTTTTATATTATTGTGTATAAAATCATAAAGATGTTTTCCGTAACTTTTCTGAAACTAAATTTGTTAGAATTAATTATTTTTTAATTACAATTTTGATTCAGAATTTGAATGATAAAATGCTGGCTATATTTTTTTTAATAATGTGACTAGTTATAATTCAGCGTGTTTATCCACTTTGACAATATTTACTACATCAATGATGCTTTTATTAAAGATTGTGTTGGTAAAATTAAATTCTAAGAAATGTGCGACATATGTACTGTGAGAAAAATAGCATGTATTTCAGGGGAGAATGGACATTTTTTTCTGTCGAAAAATGAACAATCTACAGCTATAAAAACCTTTTGGCCTACAGCATATAATGATTAACTGTCTAATTATTTTAATTCAAACATGACAAAATAGATTGTTGTAACACTAAATGTATAGTCTGTTTTTACTTGTGGGTTGTTTTGATGCTCATTTTGTGCTAATCTTGAAAAGTATATCTATATGCGTGTAAGACAGTCAAGGTGGAGCAGTGGTAAAAGCTTGCAATGTAGAATTGGATTATACGAGTTAAATCCAAGTCAAAACAATTTTGCTAACTTTCAGAAGCCTCGTACAGATAACGCTCGTTTACTCGGGAAAGTAACTCGTCTAAGTAGAAGAATCACCAAAAACCGAGTAGATGAGGCCCGTCAATTCAATGATAGTAACTAATGTTGGTGAAGGCCAACACTGATTACAAAAAAAAAAAAGATGATAATAAAACGACAATGTAAAGCTACACATGTGCCTAACTTGGTTTAGTATCATACCAATTATATATATCATATTTATGTGTGTGAGCGTGCGTTTGCATCTAGGAGGGGGTATGACATACATTCCATTTTTACAATCTACTTTTACTATAAAAGTGATCTTGAGTATCTGTCTAAAGAATCATTTCTACAAAACTTTCGGATTTTCAGTCTCATATTTATCTCAAAAGCTTTGCCAACAATAAGTATTCTCTCCTTTTTCCAAAAATATAGGTCACTGCTTATTTGAGGGAAGGTAAGTTTTAAAAACGTCTGAATGAAGAGGGGGGTATAAAACAAATGGGTTGCAAAGACAAAATAAAATAAAAAAACAACCAAACTATAACAACATTTGTTAACTGAAACATTGTTGGAAATTTCATATCAATTGACTCATTAAACGATTTGAAAGAGGTTTTAAAACCGAAACTGTCTAAAAATTGTATGGTAGGACATTTGGTTTGGAGGTCACTACTTTAAACATAATATTACCATATGTGAACAGACAGACAACAAACGATATGCTGATACACTGAGCCATTGAATATCTCTCCGGAGATACATTTCAGTGGTAAGTAAAGGAGAATACGTCAAAGGACTGACAGGGTCACCAGTCATGACAATACTCCTGGGCATCGAATAAGAATCAAATACAATAATTGGATTAATGATTCTTCGAAATGGAAAATGTTATGGAATTCAATGCCACCTTTTCCATTTTAGGATCCGCATTATTGTTTACTTCGGGAACTGTCCAAGATGTTCAATTTTGATAGCCAATCAAAGACAACTCGGTGTCTCTATCAAATCAGTTACTCACTTTAGTAAGAATCTAGTATGGCACATCAAATTACCCTGTTATATATAAATTGACTAGAATTCTTTGAAGCTGCGATAAAGTTTTTATTAAATATTGTGTTGTTGCTTAAATTAAATTCCCACGAATGTGCAAAATATGCACTTGGATAAAATTAGCATGACTTTCAGGGAGCTATTTGTATGTAATGTATCTTCATTTATATTAACTAGCATTTGTTTTTACTACATTGTGTTAATTCAGTAGATGATCAAAGGGGAATTAGGTACATTTTCAGATCACCATTTTCAATGCACTTTTGCTAGCGATTGTCAAAGCGTCCGGTGCGCGCTTTGTTAATCACAACCCTGTTGCCACTCTGAAATCGACGATCCCATCTAAGTATACAAACACCAACTGCATCGACTTCGTAAACGTCTAATAAACGCCGGTGAATATAGATTAGTCCAATATTTTCTAAATGAAGGAATTAACAGATAGAGAACGAATTAAAGATAAATCATAGTTTATCTACATGTATTTTATCTAAGAGAAATATACACTCACACACATATAAATATATATATATATATATATATATATGAATAAGCAGTATTTATTTTTTTGAATAATGCCAATAGATAATTTGAATGAATAAGAAAAGTGATCAATACGGTTGTAGAGCTTTTTTCTTATATGCATATATACAAAACATGAATATAGGTTATGCAAAAGTTAAGTTTTGGTTACATTGAACCTTCGTCGAGGCATCAATTTATTTAGCTATATCCATAAATTGATGGCCCGACAAAGGTTAAAAGTAACCGAAACTTTATAACGTCGGTAAAACTTATATCCATATTTTGTTTTTTTTTCTTGAATTTTTTATCATACATTGTCGGAATTTATTTCCATTTCTTCTAATATATATATATATATTAAGAAGATCTTATTTTCCAAAAACTTTGTCATTCTTTCCCAGTTTTTGTAACAATGTGTGATCGTATAACAGTCTAATATAAGGTCTCTATTTTTACTCGGTCATGCCTCGGTAACCTCGGGCGCGGATCTTGTTTTTAAAACTGCTTAAAACTCGTTTTGATCAGAAGAACATTCTCCTTATCGTGCATGTCACGTCCGGAATGTCGTCTTCTGAGTTCCTAGTTCTTAACTTAAAATTAAAATGTTAGTCTAAATTCGTGACCCTAGAGGAAACTGATAGATGTAATCAGTTCCTACCTTTTCTGTTAAAAAAATATGTGTGTGAGTGTGTCTGCGTGTATGTCTGTAAGTATGTTTCTTACAAATCTTATATATATATGAATTTTTTTTGGAAGCCGGCTCCCACTCTTGTCCGATAATCGGGTACATGTCGATCTATTTCTTAGCGTCATTGATACGAATAGGAGGTAGGCGACAAAGCGTGAGACGCTATGGCTGTTTAACGGATGGGCACATCAACTTGGGCAACAGCGCTAGGAGTGTGCAAAAATGTGCCCCATGATTTAATCTTCTTATAAATTTTAAAATAATTAATGTAACGTATGATTTTTTTAAGTGCATCACAAAGAGGAATGATCAAATAAAAATCTCGTGTAAACATTATATTTTTTAGAAATCTTTTTCAATGTCCAATCAAAAGTTATTCTATTGTTTTCATTAGATAAAAAAAAATGTTTTTCTTCAAAGTTTAATCTATTTTCTTTAAATCAAATCGGTTATTAAGTAGTAATTTTCACTTCAAATAATTGTTTATAAACATTTAAATGTGAAGGGTCTAAAAATATCAATTTTTCGTCCACACTCCTACCACAGCGCTACCACCATCGTTCAAGACGGATGAAAGAGTGTCCATGATGTAGGTTGCCTCGGGCTGCCGGGTTCTTGATTCACCAAGACCGGCCGTGCCGCCTACCCGACAGGCGTTCCTTCCCAAAAATTTAAAATTGACGTGAACACTAGAATATTTCAATTAAAAGTCAAATATGAACAGGTAAAATTATAAAGGAATAAAAGGTGAATCTAATGGGGTGTAAGTTGTTTAAACAGTTATATTCAATTTAGCTTAAATTTGCAGTTTTTGAAAAAAATTACCAGTGCGGACTTTCTTTTTGCCAGCACGGTATATATATATTGTTGTGGGTTCTAGTAATATAATTATAAAAAATAAACATATATACTCAATCAAAAACCGTTTTCTTTTTTCTTCATCTTTTTTCCGTCAAATATTATTTAATTTTTTTTTATCTAATTAAGAGAATAATAAATTCAAGAACTTTAACGAAGATTCATTTCCTTCGATCGATTTTAAATAAATTAACCTTTTCACGAAACTTTTTTCTAACTAATTAAAAAGCTCATCACAGCGCATCTGACCCAGGGAAATATACATTTATTAGAAAACTTGAAAAATGTTTAATCTTAAAAATCTGAAAAAAAAAATTCGTGATTAATCTTTTTTTTTTAAATTTAATGCCAAAAGTGTTGCCGAGGGGGGGTTGTTTTTATGTTCCTTTTGTGTTAATTTGAATCTTTTTTTTTGTTTTTAAGGCAACTGCCGTAAATTTTTTAAAGTCGAAAGTGATTTTAATAGACACTGATTATATTTTCACCCTATTACTTACTGCCGTTGCTTCCACACATCGGTCGTTACGAACCTGCAACGATCCAATTTTTTGTTTGACTCATGAGCCGCGATTTTTATTCTACCTAAGTACAGGAAGTCAGCAAAATCACATAGCGTTGTTACCTTTACTGTCTAATTCTACTGTGAAGTAATTTTCTATAAATAACATCCTCGAAAAGTGCTTAAAACTCTTTGAGTTACAATATACTGGTTCACTAGCTTTTCGTGTTTATAACGTCATAGGGTTAAGATCTTAAGCGGCGAATAGGTGGGACCGAGAATAGCCTAACGTATATATAAAACAGAAATTCATAAGATTTTATTATAGGAAAAATTGTACAAGTTAATAATTATGGGTTAGGGTAGGGTTATGAAGTTAACTTCGGGGCTGTTTATATCAAGTTCCAAATAAGACACTCAAAATCAGATGTAAAGGTAACTGGTCAATCATTTCCGAAATTGCGACAGCTTTTTTAATACTGAATCTAACTCCTTCAAAATTAACCCCCTTAACGACCAGTAGGGTTTTCTGATTAAAATATTTCGTTTCTAACTGATTTTATTCTTTATGTTTATTGATATGGGGAAGGGCAAAAAACTTGACTTTTGGCGGAATTTGAAAAATTAATATTTTAATATATATTTCACCCTATGTTTCAAAATAAAAAGGTGGGGAAAAGCAGTTTAATTAACCATTGCCGGTAAAGAGGTTAATAAAGAACAACATAACTCGTCTTTTAGTGATATTTTAAATAATGAATTTGTGATTAGATATCTCTAAAAGTTTCAAAACACAAGATGGGTAAAGTCGAGATAAGTCGTTATTACTCGTTAAGAGCAAGAAAGAGGAAGAGAACTTGTCTTTCTGAGTTAAAAAAACAACTTATGAAGAGATATCTCGTCCTATGTTCTAAGATAAAAGCTAGACCACGAGGAGTTAAATTGGCATTGCGGAAATTAGGAAAGGGCGAGAGAACTTAACTTTTAGTGGTATTTGAAAAATTATTTTGACTATGTATCTTGCTCTATGTTTCAAAATAAAATATAGGTAACAACGAGCAAAATAAATATTGTTTGTCAAGAGGTTAAAGAAGGCCGGAAGAAGCTCGTCTTTTGAAGTTATTTGTATTAACTATTTTTGACGAAATATCTTACCCTGGGTTTCGAAACACAATTTGTATAAAGACGTGTTAAATAATCATTGCTGGTTTATATATTAGGAAAGGCCGAAATAACTTTTATCTTGATGACATTTGAATAATCAATTTTTATTGGATACCCCAACCTTGGTTACAAATTAAACTATGGTAAAGAAGAGTTAAAACGGCATATCACTCTAAGAGTTTAAGAAAGTTTACGAGAAATCGACTGTTAGTGTTATTTGAAAAATTTACTTTCGATGAGATATATCGCTCCTGGTCTGACACGATGAGTGATTTTGGTTCATTTAATATAAGTTGAATGAATCATTTTAAGAAAAATTATAAAATCTATATAAAAATTATTGAAAGTATCAAATTTATCGTACTTAAATACCTTGAAAATACATTTTAAAAAATCAAGTTTCCTTTTCTATGCAAGACAAGCAAGTGAGCGACTTTTACCAAACAAGCAAAATTGTATTGATTTATTTTAAAAATCTTACTGACAAGCTCAGTGCATAGAACCTTTATAGGCCAAAAAAGGGATTTTAAAAAAAATCTATTTAATTTTTTTTTTTCAATTTTTCACTTTCACTGAATTTAACTTACCCAAAAAGTTAACCAAATTTTTTTTTCACATATTGTATTTGAATTTGTCAGAAAATATTAAATGGTTAATTTTCCAGACCCATAGAAAATATTAATAAACTTTGATTGGTGGGCCAATATTAGAGTTACACTATCATTTCTAATTTGATATCTAATCAAATCACAAATGGAATACATTTTCGTCTGTATATAGGCCAGAGTTTGAAAACTCAGAGACAAGAATAAGAGGCTAAAATAGCAAAAGAGGGTCAGAGGTGATAGACCATAGGCTTCCTTGATGTGCACCCCTTCAGACCGTTAAATTCTGCACTGATCTACAACTAAGATACACTCATAATGTCCGCATCTTTCATAATTTCGACAAGTTTGCTACAATCTTGCAGTCTGGGGTCGAGTCTCAATGCGAGCTACACATTTTAACCTTCAGACCATGATACGCTATATGTGTGTGTGGGGGGGTGTGGGGGTGTGGGTGTGTACGTTTCAAATTAAAATATGGATAACAACAACTGACATCATCATTGTTTGTCAAGAAGTTATACATATATATTTGTGTGTGTGTGTAACTAAATAAACAAGACTATATTTATATAGTAGAGATTCTATATTAAACAAATGAAAGTTGTCGAAACCTCCCAATGTCGTTCTTTTAAGATGATGAAAATATTTTTTTTCTTTATTAATAAAACATCAAGACATTTCTATTTGCAGTTGATTCCTTCTGTTTCTGTTATCAATCAGCTGTTTGAATATTTTATTTTCACTTCCAAAAATCTCAATGTTAGTCGGACTAAAATATCTCGAGGGAAAAAATGCCTTTATTTTAAGATTAACCTTTTTAGCTTCTTTGGAAGTGAATTATATTTATTTCATAAGATATTCTTTGTAAATTGAATGTAACATATTATTAATGTCGTCCCAAAAGTAATCCCACCTATTTATAAAAGTTATACCTTCAGCAGTTGTTCCAAAAGTAATTTCACTTTTTAAGGAATTATTTTTTACGAGTGTCATTCCAAAGATAATACAACCTATTTTTTTTTTCAAGGATCGTTTCAAAAGTAATGCTTTTACTTTCTTATATACGAAGCTTATTCCAAAAGTAATGCCCTCTTTTTATCAACTTATTTTTGTTTAAGCCGAAGATTTACCAAGATTTGAGCCGTACTATTAAAACGAGTGAGTATATGTGCACTAGAATTTATTTTTTTACATAGTCACCAAAATCATCAATGCCCTATTGCTAAATAATCATTGCCTTTGGAAGGATAAGTACACTCACAGACATATGACGTACATCATGGGAAATTTTTCGGAAAAGCAGTTCAGTAGTTTTGGAAACTGTAGGGACGAACATACACGCACACTGTCAGTCGTTTTGTAGTCCATAAGATATGAACATACATGCACACTGATAGATAGGCACATGAACAAAAATAGACACACTTCTATTTTGTTTACTTAAGTACTTCGTTTTATAACGGATAAATACATATTTTATACATTTACTAATTCATAAAAAGTAGAAAACATTTATGATTCCTTATTTTTCGTTTCTAATTATTTTTTTTTAATTACAAGCTATAAATTATGTTATTCTTAATTAAATTAAAGTTTTTTTAGTTTTATTACACTGCGCAAATTGATCTCAGATTGCTTTGAGGGAACAAAATTATCATGAGTATTATTTTGGTTTCTTATCGCAGCTGCTATCAGGAGTTTTGGAGTATTTACCACATATAGTTTTTAAGAAGAGACAGTAAATGCGGGCTTACTACAGACAACAAGTACCTTTTACTCCAAATTCTACTATTTTTTGGTTTTTGTTTTCTACCAATATGTGTGTGTGTTATATATAAGAAATCCATCCAAAGAAATATAAACATTTTATTTTGACTAAAACTTTTGGAAAATGTATGAATACCAAAATTCACACCATATATGGATTACATAGGGAATATTGTATAATTAATACACATGCGTGTAGATAAAAGGAACATATATAAGAAAATTATTGTTCTTGGCATTAAATTACCTAAAATATTGAAATGCCATAAAAAAACAAAAACCATAAACAATTTAACCCTAGAACATTT
>JAYKTE010403687.1:0-10615 GCA_036873565.1 Xipholeptos notoides
CGGTGTCAATGAAGTGAACCGGATGAATTAATGCCCTCTTTCTGAGATATTGACGGCAGAAACTGCAAAACCACCTTAATTCCGTTGCTTTTTTACTTGGAAGAAACTTATGGTGAGGTCATGGCCTTAAAAACGTATTTATTATTATTGTAGAAGTCAGCGGCGGCACCAACATCAAAGACAAGTTTTATTCCTTCCCTAAACTTTAGTTTTTTAATTCTATTGCTCTCTTAAACTGGCTAATTTCAGGATTCTGAGAATTTAAATTTGTATTAATGGGTGTTTTAGACTACTATATTTAAAATAGCTAGCTCATTGTTCGTTAATATTTGAAATTTAAAAAAAAGATCTTTTAAAATAATAAACACGTTTTTGATTAAAGAGTAAAAATAAAGATTAATTTGTTGCAGTACAATTTATGTAAAATATCTTTAATTTACATAGTACGTTAATTAAAATATTTTAATTGATTTTAAATTATTGATTAAATACATTTATTAATTATAAAAATATTTATTTTGCAAAACGTGCTACCAAAAAATACCCCAAAAATGTTAATTAGGACTTTTTTGAAAGAACATTAATTTATATATTTTTTAAACTACAAACCTCACCGCTCCCACGCTAAAATTCAAGTTTGCAATAAAAAAAAAATCAAACTGATATTTCTTCATCGATCTATTTTTTTACAAATCTGGTATTGTAAACGTTTAAATGTGAGGGGTCTAAAAATATCAATTTTCGTGCACACTCCTAGCGCTCTGTCCCACTGCTGGACATCACGGGGTTGTGCCCCTTTCCACTCATTCTACAGAGACTGATAAATATGGACGAACTAAACTAGCTATCTATGTTTTTGTTTGAAGAATAAAGCTCCCTTAAGCTCAACCGTTCTTCCATTTGTCTCATTCCAATATATATAACAGCAACAAAAAAAAACACAAATGAAATAAAAACAAGAGACATTTCTTTTATTCTTTTTCTTTCTTTTTTTTTGTGACAAATAAAAAATATTTGACGAGAAAAGACAGAGAAAATTCTCGAATTAAAAACAAACAACAAATTAGGGATTTCAAAGATTTGGGAAGGCCAGGCCACTGCCAGTCACTTAAAAAACAGACAACGTAATGGCCGGAAAGAATAAATGAAATTCTAAATAGAAAAAGATAAATATAACAATATGCTAGTTCTTGCGATCCCGCGACCTTGTTTTCTACACAATTTCAAAATTTATTCTGACTCAAATGTTTAGATAATTTTAATCTAAAAGAGTTTAATATGGGACAATAGCTTGAATTAAATAACAATTTCGTATTGAATATTCATTATTATTCAACCTTATCACAAAAGAGTTTAATAGGCCAATAATGCGGCAAGAAGCGCCATTATTCATCATTCTAGTGTTTGCTTGAAATATTGTTTCCATTAAACATTTCCTAGTTATATTTTTAGGGGTTTTATTGAGATGAGGCTTTTTATAATTCAGCAATCTTTATTAGCGGACTGTTGTCCTCATCTTGGATTAGGAACATTGGATTCAGCTCAATGACTTTTCAGCACATTAACTCATCTGGGAAACAAAGTTTGGTGAGGTCATCTTCAGTTGAAGCAGCTTTAGGGTAAGTGACATCTGGTGTTATGATTACAAATAAAATGACTAATGCTGTTAATTCAATGTTTCAAACCTATTGCTCAAACCAGATCAAAGGAATAAAGGATGAAAGTCTATATTTGTTGAAAACGAGAAACTTAAAAAATTACTCTAAAGTAACAATAGTTTACTTTTTAATAAAAATAATCAATTAACCTCATTTATTTGTTTTTATACAAATGTCGGTCAAGGCTTTTGTTTTTGCAATTATGACCTTTTGATACCAAAATATGCATTAACTGCTTTTGTTGTTTTTCTAGAATTTTATTAATGGTATTTTCTACACATAGTTATACATGGTGGGGGAGGATTGGGCCGATGTTTTTAAAAAAAATCATAAGATATAAGATTTTATTGAAAATAAGTTAATTCTTTTGTCAATTTATTCAAAAAGGTTTGCTATTTTATAAAGTCAGGTGTTGAATGTGATATCTTTCATGTAATGTCCATTTTCAGTGACACGTGACTGTTCACATAGTTCTCATATGAAAAAACCTTACATTTAATTGTCCACATTTTGATTTTTTATCTGAAACAAACAAACATTCATTACTAAATTATAAAATAGCATGTCTTTGCAGCCCCTGCCCCCCAAAACGGTACCTATTTGATGTATTTCTAATAATATAGGGCAGAGCAATTTCAAAAACATCTGTTATTTCTGCACCATCCTGTATTAAACTTTTATAAACCAACTGCTTCTTTTTTGATGTTGGATAAGTCTATAGTGTAATGGTAACAAGAAGGACTTTGGAAACAATTTCTATGTTTAAGTCCTTTCGGATTTCATAAATATATGGATTTATTAAGAAAGGTGAACTTAATTATAAGTTTACCTATTAATTAGTATTATCAACAACTGTTTTGAAATAATTTCTACCAGCTTCTGATTAAAAGTATATATCTGAGCCTATATTGCTATTTTCTCTTCTATGGAGATCTCAGTACCTTACTTTTGTATATTCTTGTTGTAAGCAACCTTTCTGTAAACTTCCAAGATTAGTTGAAATCTGAAGCAGTACATTGGTAATCAATTCAAAGCTCCATTTTCTTATGTATGCAACGATGAAAAGATTTATGTATTATGAATACAACTATGAACAGTGGTAAGGCTCAAGAAAGTTCATTTCTTGGAATTACTGATAAATATGTAACAAGTTTTCTGGTTCTAGTTGTGGACGAGAAGTTGAAGCTTAGAGAGCTTTGTGCCTTTACAATGGTCTTTCTCTTTTTTCACTTCTGCAAGTTCTTTTTATTATTTTTGTCCTTCTTAACCACATTCTTTGAAGTATTATTTTCTTTTTTTATATTTTCTTCTTCAAATAGGAATCTACCAATTACTTTATTGATATTTTCTTTAGAGGGTTGTTGAAGTTCTATACATTCTTTTTGTATATTCTATTTTTATATTCAGGACAAGCCGTTATAAAACAAATCAAATTTTCTTTATATTTTTTACATATACCACACATGGTTTTCTCCTGGAGTCAAGTACTTAATTAAAGAGTTCCTCATAAGATAAGGAAGGTTGCTCTTGGCTCCTTATTCTATCTATTTAAACATGACAGCAATTACCTTAAAAGTATGATCTTAAAATGATGCTGCACGGTGTACTTGAATTCCTTCATAAGACTAGTGAGTAAGCTTTCAAAAACTAGCTGAAATCAAATAAATTTGTATTTAATTTTTTTCTAAGTTTGACAAAATCAATTCAATATGAATAAAAAAAGAAAAATGAAAGTGGTTCTATGTCATTTATTAAAACACTAGAAAACCCATGATGGAGATTTGTATTCTTGCTTCATAATGGTTCATGTATTTTTTCAAAGCCTCTTTCATCATTTCTTTGTAACCTGATCCAATCAATTTCTATTTTTTGTATAGATTTTTTTTCCAGTTTCAATGTACAGGGTATCCATAAAATTTCTCTACACTTCCATATCAATAGAATATCTAATATTGATAGATAATAAATAATTATAAAAATTATCATTATTCAAATTATTTGGAGCTTTAATCTTACCTTTTTTATGTTGTATTTACAATTCAGCTTATGAGCTCTTCAGCATTGCTGTTGAACTTGTGAAGCTTCCCTGTCTTTAATCAAGACTAAATTTGCTCTCTCTCTAAATGAATATCAATTAAAGATAATTGATTTTTCAGTGCCATCAGTTATCATGTTTTAAGTTTTAACAGAAGTCTGCATTCTTCATCTTTAATTGTTCAAATCTCAGAACATGCTAGAAATTTCATTCTATTTATTTCTACCTTATTTTCCTTTTTTTTAACTAAGAGCTTAGACTAGTCAGGAGTTTCTGTAGGCAGCACTTAGGGCTGTGTCCACTGCCCACACTTCTGTTGTCACTTTGGAAAGAGACAAGGAAAAAGAGCATAATGGAAAGGGAATAAAGATCTTAATTTCCTTTGTGATTTCTTATTGGTCCAAACCTGGTGGTCCTATGGCTCTCTGTTACACATTTCTTCATTTAATACACATTTATACAAACAACTATTACTAGCTTATGTATAATTATATATTATATTGACACTCAGTAGAATAATTTCTTTTTCACGGCCCTAAAAATCCATTTTCCTGAATTGTTAAATGATGAATTTGAATGCATCAAAACTACAACACCCTGATTTATTTATCAACTAATTCAAATCCAAACCCTTAAAAATCTAGAAAAACAATTTCCAAAAATAAAATCAACTCATCCAAACCCTGATCCAAAAACTACACTGATCATATTACTCAAAAGCGAAACTACTTCATTCATTGAAAAATATTTAAACCTAGGCATAGAAACCACTGCCAGTACATTAAAAACAAGCATTAAAACAATTAATAAAATACAATTCAGAAATACCAAACCTTTTATCAAAAACAGTATATACAGAATTCATTGCCAAAACAACCTTCCATACATAGGTGAAACATCTTGATCATTAAAAAAAGGAATAAAAACACAATAATTATTTGAAACATGCTAAAATATCTAATTCTTTTGTTCAACATAACATCCAATTCAATTTTGGAACTATTAAAGCTTGCTCAATATCTAAATTTTAAAAATACTTCAAACATCAGGTTTATATAAAATATGCCATTTCTGGATAAAATAGTGTTGAACAATTAGGCATAACATTAAAAACCTTGCTTAATATTCTAATTAAAAATAACCCCTTAAATACCAGGTTTCTATAAAATATCCACTTTTCTGGCTAAAATGGGGTTAACAAATTTTGGCATAACATAAAACAAAAAACAAAGCAAAACTATATTCAATTTTTGGACATTTTTTTGCAGAAATGCTGAATTTGAATTTACATTTATCTGTGTTATCATTTTTCAAAGATTATAAGCAATTGGAGTTTTTTTTAAAATGGGAAAATTTGACTGATTTTCATTGTATTTCTGCAAGTATTGATTCCAGTTTTGTCTGTAATATATAAAAGTTTCGGAAATAAGTGTATTTTGAATAAATCACCATCCATATATTTTTTTATGTATTCTTTACTGTTTAGATTTTTATACATATTCTGTCTATAATATTCATCTCATCCTTAAATTGTTCTCATTCTGTCAACCTAAACACAATACAATTATTATTAGGTTGTCCCAAAAGTTGGTAAGCACTTTAAAATTTTACTCGCCAAGTAATAACAAAAACAGCAAAAATTATTCCTCAAAATAAATACCATCATTTTCCAATACTTTTCTGCCATCAATCTGCAAGTTTTTGGACCTGGTGAATGTACCATTCAGGTGGCTTCAAATAAAAGAATTCTTGACATGCTTCCTCAAACTTTTTGGACAACGTAATAGTCCATATTAAGTTGTCTTAGTAACTTTGATGTGCAGTTAGGATTAAACCCTTCAAATTTAAGATGATTATCACTTAAAACTTATATAAACTAACTAGGCTGATTAAATATAAATATGGGATAAATCTATGAAATTGTAGATCAGTTGGGCTTTCCATAACTACCACTAGTTATCATAAGAATGCATATTATGGTATATTATATCAAAATTCTGTTTATTTAGTGTTGTCTTTTAAATTAGAAACAAAAAGATAGCCATCTGTTGTATTTAATGCTTGATCACTCCACCATAGGTTTCCCACATTTATTTATTGATATTGATAAAACTCATGAAAGTAAGTGAAAAAAAAAGAAGAAAAGCATTGGGTTTTAACAAATTTACAACACAAGATTTCTTAATTATTGGCTCAATGTTTTGACTTATTTCGATGTTCTGTTGAAAAAAGAAAAAAATGAGGCCAAAATGTATTTTTTTTTTGTTTTTTTGGGGGGGTTCCTATACAAAGATTTATGAGACCAGTGTTTCTCATGGCTTTTTTTTTCTAGTTTCAGGCACACCTCTTTGAATAATTAATGATTTTTCTTTTTTCTCTAAAGATTTTTAATTTAGCCATAAAATACTAAAATTTTTGAAGACATGACAATATAGTTTTTTTAAATTTTTTTTATAGCATATCAACCTTTTTAATTCATTTAACACCGGGAACAATCATTTTTGATAAACATTTTTTTGTCCACACATAGTTCTTTGAATAACATAATATGTACTATTTAATCCATAGCTGGAGGGAATGTGGAAATTCATACCTTTCCCAAGGTTACTAATCCAATTATGAATGCAAATGGAACCGCTGGGATTCAAACTCACGTATTACAATTCCAAAGTCTGACTGCCTACCCACTGTCCCAAGAGTATACTTTGTACGAGTGTCGTTCCAAAAGTAATGCCTCCTATTTTTATCTAAAAAAAATTGAGGGGATTACCATTAAAACGAGTCACCTTTTGTGCTCCAGAAGCTTTTTCCATTCTTGATACACTTTTGTCAGCGATGAATGAGAGCATGTCCATGAGGGTCTTGATTGCGCTTAGTCACTCTCATCTCTGTCACCACTCTCAAATCAATGAACCCATCTTCTAACTATGCTGACATCAACTGCATCAGATTCATAAAGGTGTTGGTAAATGTTGATTGGTTCAGTTTTTTTCTGCATTGAAGAATTCGGTGACGCATCTCTACTCCCGGTTTTCTTTCTTAGAATCCCACACTGCAACAAAGAGTTGAAACTTTCAAGTGATGAATGCATAAGTTCAGTCAACATAGCAATAAAATTTGCAGTTCCCACTCATCCATTCGTGCAGAATAAAACACAGGAGGTATTACTTTTGGAACATTACTAGTTTTTACTTATGTTTATTTGGCAATGAGTTGGAAAAAGTTTCTTTAGTTAAACCTTTTATTTTTGAGTTAGTGCATATAAGAGATTAAGACTTGCTTCTAAGATATCTTCACTGAGTCCTTATTATTTCAAAGTATTTCATTTACTACTGAGGCCATGACATAGTGTTTCTAAACCGTTTTTTTTAACTTAGGGATGCACTTAGAAAGAATCAAAGGTTTAAATGTGTATATCAGATATAAATAGTCTTTAAATGAAAAAACAAGGACAATTTGTCAAACATTTTAAGAAACATAAGCTTTTCATATTTCTTTCAACGTTTAATTTTTTGATGAGTAGTTACTTATTGTTTTTAAATATTATAATTCATTCGATTTCCTAGATAGGAGAATTTGAAAAAAAGTACTGTCTGTATCCCACAAAATGTTGTGTCGTGAAAAAACAAAACACAAACAGTTAGGTGGTAGTCTTGTGTGGTAAAGACTGAAATGAACACTCAATAAATCAACAGTAACATGTTTATTGCACTAAGTTACAAGCATCAAGAGAGAGTCTGCACAATAATCAATACAAGAATGTAGGTAATTCCAGGAGTCCCCTCTCCATAGTCTGTTGTAGTCTGCTCTCTGAAGAAGTATTTATTGTAGGTGGCAGCTCATCATTAGGGGTGACAGGTTTTTCCATTACAACAGAAAAAAATGCAGGTATTAATACAGATAAAATTGGATAATCAATCTTTTATTATAAAAAGAAAAAAATCATTAAGAAGATTTTCTAGAAAATAATTTTTTAAACTTGGAGCCCATCAGATAGCCTTTGAGAGTGAACCAATGCTCCTATGCAGAACATTTGATAAAGACTATATTTGAGCTATCTAATTTTAACTTGTGGATTTTGTCCCATTATACAAAAAGTCCACATTAAGGGATTTATAATTTCAAATTGTGATACGCAAGTTCAAATTTGCATTTTAACTTACACTCTTTTGAAAGTTATGATTTCTTTCCACCTGACCAAATATAACATTTGTTCAGGAAAAATGGTTACATCATTACCTTACTATATAAAGTTTGATAATTTTAAAAATAGATGAATTTCATACCTTAAACCTGTAAAGAATATTCCTTTCAGACAGTTATCCCAATTATAACTCATTTTCATTTCACCATTTTCTGTTCTTGAATAGATTGGTCTCTAAAAAGTTTAATATGGCATAAAACACTATTGACCAATAGTTACATTAACTTTTTTAATAAATAGATATTCGTTGTTGTTTACTAACATTCATGAAATATATGTATATGGGAGATTTATTAATAAAGTTAAGTTGAATTAATTGCTTTAAAATTTTGTTATTCAACAAATTTATATATGCCAATACCATATATGTTAGCAATTTGTTTGAGTGGTTAGTGTGCTTGTATTTAGTCAAGCTCATAGCACTTTTAAACCTGTCAGCCAAACTGGATATGAGAAAACTTTTCAAAAGCTATTCATTCTATTTGGTGCTGCCCAAGGTACCTGCTGTTTTGTACTGTAACAGAAGATACAAAATTAATTCAATTACACTGATAAGTCACCAGTAACCAGTGAAGGACAATTATATCAATGTTCATATATGTCTCTATGCTTGAATTTTGGTATCAGTAAATATTGTTGTTATATCATATTTATTTAATAAACCAGCACTGAGGCCACTATCATCCACCATCACCTAAGTTGAGTAAGTCATGTCAACAGGATGGATCCATCCAGGCTTTCCAAGAAAATGTTTTATGGCAAGCTCACCAACAGGACCAGACCATGAGGAGCACCTAAATGGTACTATAAAGACCAGCTGAAGTGCACCCTGGTGATGACTAACATCAACCCTTCTGTGTGGTAACAAACTGCCAGGGACCAGACAACATGAAGGATATTAACGCATAAAGGTACTATGGGCTTTGAGGACAAAAAAAGGAGAAAATATAAAAGTCAAGAAAAAGAATAGAGTGAAGAGAGCAAGCCTGTCCTCCACTTACACTTGCAAACACTGCTCGCAACTCTTCCACCACCGATTAGTCTTTTGCAAGTAATGTCAATTATAGGCATCAACAAAAATAGGGATAAGCAGCATGGACTCGATTCTTGGACACGAGTGGGTGCCAATGATTTAATAATATATTAATAAATTTATGATGTGATCTGAAAAGTAAGAATGAATGATATGGCAGGTAGCAAATAAGGACAGATATATGTGCATATATACAAACATTGTAAGAAGTTAGCCAAAGAGATAGAATCAAGTGATGACTACATATTGCAAATCATAAAAAAACATTCTTTACAGGTTCGTGGGAAGGTAAACTTAGTTCATTTCTTTTCCTCCAGAGATTTCATAAAAGGCTTATACATAGAAATTCATAAAATAAAAATTAAAATGAATGTATAAATTTATCTACGAGTCTGTGTGTGTGTGTGTGTGTGTGTGTGTATAAATGAGGTCAGTATCTGATGTGACCTGATTTTTATTTTTTTTTAAATCATTTTTTCTGTTCTTTATTTCCATTTTTGTCATATATTTTGAGCACACAAAAAAAGCATAGATAAAAAGTAAAAAAAAAAAAAATAAACAAACAAATTTAAGCCTGAAGAACAGGTTTGGGCACCTTCATTGAAAGAAAAAGGAGAAAAAAAATTGCCCTAAAATAAATCTTGTCTCCAATTAAAATTTTATCTTTTCATATTTTGAAAAAAAGTCATAAAAGTTTTCAGCCTTAATAAATCTAAATTTAAAATACTAGTTTGGGAAACAGATAAAAAGAAAATCAAAACAAAAACTAACCAAAACTGAATTACCGACTTTTATTCAATCCATCTTTTAGTAGATATTTGATTTGTATCAGCTCATTTTTGTGCTTGTAAAAACCTTAGTAGATCTATCAACAAGTTGGCTAACTTAATCATCTACCACAATAAACATTCTTAACATTTTTCTACTTAACCAAACCTAACAAAACTTTTATTCAATAATGGTTTCTTTAAGTACAGTATTTAATTAGTTTCAGCATTTAGTATTTATCACAGTATTTATAAATTAGTCCAGTATTTATTAATTTGAATTGAATTTATTAATTAAACTAGTACAGTATTTAGTATTTATAGGTTGTCCCAAAAGTTCCAAAACACTTCCAAAATATTGAAAAACAATAAATTTTATTTTTCAAAATAAAGACCATTATTTTCCAAGACTTTCTGCCATTGATCTGCAAACTTTCATAAATACTTGTGAAAAATTGAAATTTTATGCAATCTTTAATTGTTTTTTAAAATATTTTCCACCAAAAAGATTTTAATTTTCTCAGTAGTTTTTAAACTATTTCAAACTATAGTTTTTAATCTATTAATTTTGTATTGAATCATACTTAGATATGAGTGTCGATAATATATTGACCATATTTCAACCAGAAGGTTAAACATTGAACTTTATTCTAATATATTCAGGGGTGGATGTATTGCTGTAATTCTTGTCATATTTCTGATAGATGTTATAAGTTTTTTATGAAATTTTTTTTGGAAGATATTTTACTCTGTTTTCTTGTTGCAAATTTAATCAAAAGATAAAAATATATATATTATGGCATCCATCTGTCTCGAGAGATGATGGAAAGTGTCATTAAATCAGGTTGTCAGACAGCCTACACAGAGATTTGTTTATAGTGGTGAAGGCTTGTGTAGCACCATCCACACTTCTTGGAA
>JAYKTE010403798.1:0-10615 GCA_036873565.1 Xipholeptos notoides
TCTTGAAACCGCCTCCTCAGCAATCACTGCCATCCATAGTTGTTGTCTATCGCACCACGTTTTGACCAAGTAACCCTATGGTCGGCTTGGGTAGGAATCGAAACCGCTATCTTCTGCCAATGTTCACCTGGAACCGCCTAGACGTCACCACTTCTATCATGTATGACAGTGATTGCTGAGGAGGCGGTTTCAAGATTCATAATTCCTATCCGAGGTCGCGGTTAACCATCTGATGAAGGCCAGAGATATAGTTGGACGAAATGTAGTGTAATAACACCTAATCCAAGATGACGACAAGTCTGCTAATAAAAGATTCCTGAATTATAAAATGCCTTATCTCAATAAAACTCCTAAAAAATATATATAATTATTTCAACAAGTTTCCAATAAGTTTTGAACAAAATAATTTAGATTTTTTTTTCTTTAATTATCAAGAAAAAAGCTGGAAGCAATTCCTTATTGCAGAAACACTCTCACTGAAATATTCCCTGATGATTATTACTGAAAGGAGGAAAAAAATTACGATCTCAAGGATGAATTTGTTAGTTCAACTATGAAGTAATAGTAAATTCTTTCAAGTATTTGAAAAATTTAGGAGACTGAAAATATTTTTTATGAATTTTCATTCAAAACCTGCTACAATTTGTCCAAAAGATAATGGTAAATATTCTTGTTTAAATACAAAGTAAACTAAAATCTATTTAGAATATTTCCATATTTTACATCTACTTAAGTAAAAATATTACTTGAAGTAAAACAAAAAAAAAAAAGGTATGGGGGAGTCGGGTCTTTATCCAACAACAAAAATTTACATGAAAGTTAACAATTCATGGAAATAATTTTTCATTCTTTTAAAGTCTTTTCATTTTTGTTTTCAGAAAGTAATTGGAACAGGGTGCAGGCAGGGAGTTAGAAAAATAAGATTCAAGGAAAAGTTTGACAAGAATTTTTAAAATTATTTTAAAAAATGAATTAATAAAATCATTATTTCCCATCTTGATTCTGGTTAGCAATTCTTTTAAAGCACAATGAAATCTACAAGAAAAATATTTGTTCGTCTGCTGAGGTAAAACCGACCCCGAAAGGAAAAAAATTACCCCCCCTCCAAAAAAAAATATTAATCTAACATGGAAAATGATTACATAAAAAACGGGATTCCGTTTCAAATCAACTGGCGTAGAGTCCCTCTAAGTGCGTGTGGGTATAAACAAAATTAAACGTAGATTTTACGGATAATAATAAAATCCTCATTTAAAATAAAATAACCAGTACATTAATTTTTTTTTTTAAATGTATTTATTGCAGTTCAAATTAAACAACTATTATTAATTTACTTTGAACAATTTTATTTTCATTTGATTTTAATAAATCATTAATTAAAACATCATTGTACAAAAATACAAGAAAAATGAGTTAGGGCTTTCTTTTCCTAAAAAAGTATGATTTAAAAAAAATGTTTAACGACAATTGATTATTTTGGAAAAAACCAAAAATAAACAAATGAAAAGATTGTCTGATTAAATGTTAATCCTGATTGCTTTATTGACTGACCATTGTTAATAATCGTCCTTTCAACGTGTACTTTAGAATGGAATCCACACGAACTGTAAACAAACAAATGACGTTACACAATTGTTACATTTTAAAAACTACATTGTAAGACCTGCCTGCCTGCCATGTTTCATAATTTTCCTGAAGTCAGAGAGGAATTTTTTTTTTCATAGTAATTAACTTCAATCTAGAGACAACATGTGGGGATTTATTTCGTGAAGTAGGGTTTTTTTTTCTCTTTAATTTCTGTTTTTGGTTTTACGTTTAAAAAAAATGCATTTTTCAGTTAAACTATTTGCCCGGCTACTACCCCCTCCCCCTACTGCTCTTTGCCTATGAAATTTTTCATTGATGAAATAAATGTAGAAGAGCTTATTTTACGGCGCAGTAAATTTCAAACATTACCTGATGATTTAGTCTCTTGTACTTCTTTTGTTAATCTTTTATCGGAATTATTTTGAATTCGTAGTTTAATAAAAAAAAAAAAACCAATTATGTTTCACTGGTTTATGGCGTTTTTTTTCAAAATTTTAATGTTTTCCTCACTACATTAGTTATTGTTGCAGCAGCAGCAGTGACTCAACTGTTGAATACTTGGTTAAAAAAAACTATTTCGTAATTGTAATTATTTATAATCATTCATTGCAGATGATAATTAATGAAAATTAATTGATTATAATAAAAACAGTAATTTATATTTTTTTCCTGCAAAAATTCAATATGGAGAAGAAAACTAAATTGTCATGCAATGAATGCATGCCATGCAATTTGTTCTCTATCGTGTTTGCTGCTGCAGTGGGCAGTGGCAGTGCTTGCGCTGCAACTTATCTCTGATAACGAAATTAATAATTTTTGTCACTTAGGTTTGATGTGAAATCTTTTTGGTTTTTAGAATGATACTGGTTAATTCTTTTGACTGAGATTCATTCAGTTCCGTTAGGGCACGATTTGATTTATTTACATAGTATTCATTCCTATGTCTGCCATTCTGCCAACTACTGGGAAATTTTAGATAAGTTGGCAAACATAGGAATGAATACTATGTAAATAAATCAAATCTAACCCAAAGGCTTAAATTTACAGGCGTTTTAAAGATTACCGTATTGAGAATGCCTGGTTTTTAGTTAATATTAAATAAACATTAAATTGTTATTTAAAGTTCTATTAGCAGTTCTTAAGCTACGCGTTTAAGGGTGAAATAGCTATGTTTTACCTCACTTCCTGCTTGGGGACAAGACAGTAAGAACATAGTGTGTGTCGATGTTGCCGAATGAAAACCGAAATGTGTTTAATTTTTTTTTATGTTTTGAAGTGTTACATTCGTTGAACGTTATTAAACCTATCTTTCATATTAGCATAGTTTTTACTATTTTAATTTTTTTTTAAATCTTTGATAAAAGCAAGCTTGCCAATATACCATTAAATAGAGAATGGGTACTCTAGACAAACTGAGTTCCCTAAATTTTATTTTTAAGCATACGAAATTAATAAAGGCTTTTTTGTTGCAGTTGCACAACATTTTTTTTCCGTGGTCATTCATATTGTTGAATAGTGAGTGCGATAAAACAACCTTTTTGCAAAAAATTTATTTTTAAATTATTTATATACTTACGTTGGTTTAGAAAAGTTTAAACCATTTTTTTCATAATTTCTCCTTTTTTTTTAAATTTAACTTAAACTTTTCTAAACCGACATTAAGTATATAAATAAATCAAAAATGAATTTATTACAAAAAGTTGTTTTTTTTCGCACTCATTCAAGAATATGAATTTCGCGGAAATTTTTTTTTTTTTTTTTTTGGGGGGGGACTGGTCATTATTTTCGTATGCTTAAAATTTAGGAAACTCGGTTCGTCAGGAGTACCAGATAATGTTTTGAAGAATCGATAACAATAAAAAGAAACAAAAAAATATTACATTCAATCATTTCTGCAATTTTTTGTTTTCGGAAGATCTCCTGAAAGGAGCTACCAACAGTTATCTCTCTTTGCCAGTTTTGTTACATTGAAATTTGAAAATTCATGGGAATGCGTAATTAAATAGACACGTCTAAAACACTTCAAATACATAGTCACTTTACGAACCTAATATTTAACATATACAATTTTGGGACACAGTTACAGGGAATCAAAATTCCTGAGAAAAATAAGACACATTTTACAATTTGTAGTACAGCAAGTCAAGTAAGTACACAAAACACAAAAACCTCATCAAATGTACAGAATCAAGTCACTCAAGTCTATAAAATGTTTATATTTTTACTAAGTGAAATCACAAAAGTTAATCCAATTCCATTAGAGAAAAACCTAAGATGGTACCCGAGGAGCCCTAATGACATTAACCCATTTCAGCCCCAATTATTTATTGTATACATAAATGTAATGCCATGATTGTACGAGCCGAACTTTTAACAGTTTGAAATTAAGAGACATTAAGTAAACTAAACAAAACTGCGAAAAAGAAAGTGACATTTATGCAAGTCATCGGTCTTGCTTGGTCCTCTTTCCATAGTAATCTCAAAATAAATAAAAGGTCTTAATTGGTTTTAATAGAACATTTCACACTACTTCAGTTCAGGAATGAATAATAATGGCACATATCTCATTTTTGCATACAGACAGGTTTGACCCTCATTAAACATGATACTATTATAGACAAAAGACATAAAAATTTTGTTTATTTTTATTATTAGTCGCATATTAAATTAATACACACTCGTCGCTAACCTTGAATTGGAATAAAAAATGCACACAAAAAACTTACGGGAAAGAACTAGCAGCCCCAAAACTAAAATTCAACAAAGTCTCATGGTAAAGAAAGATGTTGTATTGTTGTATACTCGATGAGATTTTTTTAATATAAAGGTTATATGGTTTAAATATTAACAGTCAATATAGCGATGTGCGACGTGTGATAATAACGGGAGATTGGAAAGGAAATCATGGTTAAACTACATCCATTGATGCACTTTGTTGCACTTCAATGCCGGAAACAAAGTTAAAAATCACATTTTTTTACGGAAGGATTTGCAAGTTTACATATTTTTCTTGTACCAAAAAATTCGAATTGTTTCCCCATTAAGTCTGAAGCAACTTATTATCTCAAGTTATGGCATAAAAATATATCAGATTTGTACAAGGAAGTAAATATGTCCATTTCTACCCCGTATACTTAGTAGTAGTAGTTTCTAGTAGTCAAACTCCAAAAGTAGATTTTAATCGCTGCTTTCCTTGCAATATTTGATAAGTTAGAAACTAATAACCATTAATATTAATGAATTATTAAGAGTTTGTTATAAAATAAAAAAAATATTCGAGGATTGGAAAAAAATTGGTTCGTATACAGTAAGAACGTAAAAGGGTGTCGGTCGCGATTACATTGAAAGTTGGTTTTGATTTAAGAAATTGTATTCGATCCTACGTGAGAAAAATACTAAATAATTCTAGTTTGGTATAGAAAACAAGGTTTAAATAGTCTCTCCATCTCATAAAAAAAAAAAAATCTTCTTTTTTTTTCATAGAGATGAATGCAGAAAAAAAAATTAGTTTCTGGTGATTAAAAAAATTCGGTTTTGTTTTCGCCTTTTTCCCCCAAAATAAAAACAGACAGAAGGTGTATACATGTGGCCAAAAATATAGAAAGATTACTTTCTACAGATCTTAATAAATAATTAATTAAGTAGAAAAACATTTTATACCATACATTTTTTTTTTGTTGGTTTATTTTTTGTTTTTGTTTTTCAAAAAAGAAAAAAAAAAAAAATGGCTACATAAAAGTCTAAACTACTACTATCAAATCATTTATATCAAGGTTATTTTCTCTGAATTCACAGCACAAGAAAATATCAGGATTTAGTAAAAAATAATATAAGTGTTTTAAAATTTGTTTTCTTAATTATTTAGAGGCAAAAGATTACTTTTAAGTTTTTAAAATAAAGATTTAAAAAAAAAAAAAAGAAAAACCACGCGCGCTCTCGCCAGCTTCCATAACGGTTGTCTCGGAAAATTCATAGAAAATTATGCATTTTTAATTCAAGGTAATCATTTACCGACAATCAAATAAAGCTTTCATAATTCTAATTACTATAATTAAAGGCTTTTTAAGTCAGAAAATAGAAACACGTCAAGTATATAATATATAAAAATGTGAAACGAAAGCAAAAAAAGGTAAAACTGGTCTCAAATCAAAGGTCGTACGTTACAGGCGTCTTTAAAGTGAAGAGAAAAAAAAAACGCAAAAATTAAACCATTTTATTATGAATTAAATATTAGTCAAAAACTGTTTTGATTCATACTTTAATTGTTTGAAAATAAATATACTTCCGTAAAACATCTTGGAAAAAAAAAAACATCTTTTTTAGATACTTTTAGTTTCATTTTTTTTTCCACATTTTTTTTTTTTTTTATCTTTACTTTCAACCTAATCTTATCTATTCAAAATTAATTTTTTGGGATGCATCAAAAAGGGCCTTTTTACAATACAAAAACATTATACACTACATTATAGACCAACAATTTATCACATCAAAAAAGAAGGCGCCTGTTGTAGAAGAAACTTGAAAATTAATAACAGAGAAGAGAAACCTTTTTATTATATGTAAAGAGAGAGAGCGCCGCCATCATTCCAGTTACTACTCGTGTATAAGCGACCTTATTGGCGGCATTCTTCTCATATAATTTAACAATATAAAAGTTATGAAAACAGTAAAAAAACAAAGCTAAATAAAATGCACCTAAAAATTAAAAAAAAACATATATTCATCAATTTAATAAATGTATATAATTACTTACCCACAGCTTGAAAGTATCACTTTTATAAAAAGTATACCTCTGCCACAATTACAGAACAAGTAAATTTACATCAAAAATGTTCATGAGCATCCGGGTACTCTCGTTCTCTTTGCACATGTCAAACTAAAAGCGTGACATTAATTCTTATTTGTTTAATTAAAATTAGCAATGGTATTTATTTATTTACACATGAGTATATAGAAATTAAAAACAAAATTTAAAAACAAAGCCGTTTGGTCTAGAAGATTTTTTTAATTATTTTGATTCCATAAAACTATTGGGAACGAGGCTTTCCGTTAAAAAAAGACAGCAAAATTGATTATAATAATTCAATGAAAGGAGGAGGAGGAGGAGGAGGAGATGAGTAAAAGAGACAAAGGTAGCAATGTCCGGTTCTACTCGGTATTTTCCGTTTTGTTATAATTCCACAATACGAACAATTATCTACCTATTTATCGATGATTTATATCTGTTTGTAAACATTGAAAAAGTATTTGGTTAAAAATAACTATTATATAATTCAAGAATACCTAGCAAAATTCGACTGTTTCCGTGAATCGTATAAATAATATGACGTGACGTACCGAGTCGGTAGTACCGACTAAAAAAGATTAACAAAAATGGGAGGTCAAACGGCTGGTGTCATGTTGAAGGTTAATAAATAACAAACAGACAACGAACAACCAACTATTTCAAGACGGCTTAAAAGTTATAGTTTCTACATTAAAAAATATTTGTATGTCTGTAAATAATCGATTTTTTGTTGTGTTTGAAAATATTTTTTTAAAGAAAACCATAAAGTTTTTTTATGACAAACTTAAAAAAAAAAAAGGAAAGAAACAAGATGAATTTAAGTTTGAATTAAACTACAACTTACATCATAAAAATTTAATTTAATTTACTATATTTTTCAAAAGTTTTCATTTTACTGAACTCCTGGGTCTGGCTGGGTATCATTTTAGCATGATCACAAATATGTCCTGTCCAAGAGTTCAGTAAAATTGAAATTATATAAATTGAATAACTTGAGTTGTGAAAATTATGCTGATGAAAAAAAACAATTCGAAGCAGTCAGAGCAAAGAAGCACAAAGCACTGACTGCACTCACTACTCACCAATGTGCACCCACCTCACTCACTCCAACAGCAGCAGCACCCAGAAAAGTCGACCTACCCTTTCAACTCATCTAGCTTATTCGCCAAGGTCCTCAAAAAAATATTTTTTATTTAAAACTAGTACCTGGTGGGGTGGCTGGTTTTATAAATTATTAATTACTTAAAAAATAAAATCAGTCAGACAAAAAATATAAGAACGAAGCCTAACTTCTTGTGTAATTAAATGAAATCCAAAATTTGTATTTTTGTAATTATTCATTTCAAACTAATATTTTGAAAGTAAGACTAAAAATATTTGTTGTGGTTGTGAGGAAAAAGCTAAGAAGTTTATTAGTGACAGTGATACAAAAAGAATAATATCAAAAATAAAATTAAATCATATTGAATATTTCTCTTGAATTAATCACCTGGAAGGAAGATCAGTCATCGAATTCTGGGAAGAATGTAGAATTTTATCACAAGCATTTATGCTTGAGTTAAGTTTATGAGTAAAAACCCTTTCTCTCAATTAAGTTCCTTTTTTTAACATCCGTAATGGATAGCACAAGAAGGTACTAACCATCCAAAAAATAGTGTAGGTCAATTACTACTTATGCACCTTTTTACATTGTTTTTCCTTTTCATACACCTCAAGTCAAAACACCTTAATGGCAACTGACATAACACAGACAGACCCTTCAACCAATCCAAAAACTTCTTTTTCTCTATATAGCAGCACAGAGCACACACAATACTTAATCAGAGAAGGTGGAACAGTGAACACTGACTCTTCCACATCCTTTAAAATCTTGTAAACTCTTATTTATGAAAAATAGAATTTTATAAAATCCAATTTTAGATTTCTTCTTCAACCAAAACTACTATTAAAACAACTTTTCCTCCATAAATTATTTTTTTACATTATTATGTAAATTATTTCTTTTTAATTATTATGCAATATAATATCACGAGAAAATCACAAAAATACTTGTATGCATTTGTCAGAGCAGTTTCACAACTTCCGATTGCATTGAAATTATATCTAAGAAAGCTTTTCAAGACTTAATCAGAACTTCTAGAATTTAGAAGTTCTGGTTTTATACTATCAAGAGTCAGATATATTTGAGAAAGTAAAGTCATGCTTAGAAAATCATCAATTAAATTTTAGTAGACTCATAAGTGTCTGTACTGATGAAGCAACATCAATAATTGGTAGAGTTTCTAGTGCTCTTCTGAAATATCATTGAATTATACACCAAGAGTCTCTGTATGGAAAAATTTTGAATTTGCAGCATATTATGACACTAGTTATAAAATGTGTGAATAAAATTAAAGCAAAAGGATAAAATAGGAAAGAATCTATAGAAAATTGTGAACTATTAGATAAGAAATATGGAGTACAGAAATCTACAAGCCGATTCAAGTAGGGAGTCTCACATGTCATACCTGTGAGAGGGTCTGCATGATATGTGCTGGGTTGCAAAGCTGCCTGCACACTGCTATAATGTAGAGTTTATACATAATAATAATATTTTACATAATTAATGTTTTAAATACAGAACCCATATTAATTTCTTAGTATATATATATATGTATGTTTTGAATACAGAACCGATTTTACTTATGGTTGACACAATCATTTACAGCTGTTACCTTAGCATAGTCTGTTGAACATTAAATAAAATCAGGTTTTATTCACATTTTTAGAATTATTTAAATATTCAATTATTTGATCTTATTGTTCTAGAAGATTGAATAATTTGAAATAAAAATCAATAATGTTTTTTTTAATCGAATGCTACTAAAAAAAAACAAGTGACCCTGTTGCAAACAATTGATTACCAAGGTTGGTCAGCTTAGGGCAACATGAGAACAATACAGCTTATTAAACCCCATCTCCCATTACCCCCAGGGAGTAAAAATCAGTCTAAATAGTATTACTACTTGGCAATTTAGAGAACTATTTGGTGTTGTTCCTGGTGCCTGATAACCGTTGAAATGTCTGGTTAAATAGAAAAGGTAGTTGCAGCCTCCAAAATATATTTTAGTGTCATATAGTCGCTATAGTTTACACTCTTTCCATAAGTCAAAACTGCAAATAAAATGTTTAGAAATGATTAGCTGAAAGGGAATGTGATGGTTTTTTTACTGGGACTTGAACTTATGCAATATGATTCCAAAGACCAAGCTTTTACCACTATGCCACCCTCACTATGATATGTTAAACTCTGTCCAAGTTATTGGAATACCCTATACATATAATCTGAAATGATTCTAATTTTCTTTTTTTTCTTAACTTTACTATCTTTAATTCATCATTTTATTCATTGTTTTATTATCAGTAAATAATCTTGAATTGTGTATGTATAAGTTCTGTTGTCTGCATACCTCTCCTGTATAAGGTTATTGTATTTTACGTGTGTGTGTCGTCTCTTCCTAACTATCCCTAATTTACCCAAAGTGTCATTTTCATTACAACTATTGCATCAATACATATCAACCAACCAACCAACCATCCAACCAACCAACCAACCAACCAACCAACCAACCATCCCACCAGCCAGCCAGCCAGCTTTCCAACTAAACTAACCCATGCTTCAATAAACCAGCTAATAGCTTAAATGTCTTATTTGCATAAACAGTAATAACATTTTTCTGATGAGAAAATGAATGTTGACAATCTTTACAAATGATTGCGAGGTAACATTTAATGCAAACAAAATTGTTTTGAATTGTTCTTCCTGTAAATAAATTTATGTTTGACAAGATTGTCACAATTGGAATTAATATGTTTATATTTTTTATGTATTTGAAGCATCGAATGGAAGTTGATATTGGAAACAAAATTATTGGGGTTAAATCAAAGACTGCTAATAATAGAAATAAATAACATTTAATCAATAAGTCCCCTTTAAAAAGGTATTAAATGATAATCCAAAAAAGGAATCGTTGTAGAAGCAAATAAATGAAGAAAATGAAAATAATAAAATATTCTTCATAAAATACTTATGAACATATTTCGACCCACAATTGTAACCTCATCAGATTGTTGGATTATCTAATCTTATATATAACTGGAACTTTGTCTCTGTGTGTGTGTGGGTGTGTGTATATATGTGTGTGTGTGTGTGTGTGTGTGTGTGTGCGCGCGTGAGCACATATGTGCTTCCGTGACTGTGTG
>JAYKTE010403908.1:0-19673 GCA_036873565.1 Xipholeptos notoides
CTTATATGTGTGTGTGTGTAGGAAAAGGATGCTTCAAGACAATATTAATAGGAAAAATATAGATGTTTATTGATATCCGGACATATGTTGTTGGAGAAAGTAAATAAACATTTTTAAAGATAAAATCATTTCTTTTCAAAATATAAACAACGTTTATATACTTTCACTTATATTATATCCATTAATAATGTTAAACATATAGTGTTACATTTGTCCAGATATAAATAAACATAGTATATTTTTCCTATTTGTCTTCTTATTTTCTATCAATATATGTATATGTACAGACACACGTAAATATATATATATATATATATATATATATATGCCAATACTTTTTGTTACCTTTAAATATATATTTATAAAAAAAAAACTGGTAACAGAGCATAGCAGTATTTTCTATTTTATTTTAAAGCAAAATAAAAACAGAATATTTCTATGAAACTGTAATCTTTTACTTTATTTTATTGTTTTTACAAAAAAATGAATCTATCAAAAAGCTTTTACTTAATATATATCATGATGTCTACTTGCCCAAGTTTTAGAATCTGTACTGTCTTTTACTTAGATTGTTTTTTCTTATGAGTTTTGTGTCGGATCTGCCTACCACAACTGAAATATAAATTTAATGGTTCAAGTTGGATTCAAATTTGCATCCAATGATTCTCAAGTCCAAGTATTTAACCCTTTTTTTTCTAAAATTCCTCTAAAAATTATTATAACTTGAATCCACTGATTCTCAAGTTCAAGCATTTAACCTCTTGCCTTTTACAATTGCTCTAAAACATTACAATAAACTGACATACACAACTCTTTGTGTTTCATTTCATCCTTTCTTTCTTTTATTTCCAACTTAGTGTGTATAAAAGAATAGCAGTGGCACTTTTCTACTTGAACAAAATGATTGTAACAGATATATACATAAATCTTAAGAAAACATCTGTTAAAAATGAATATCAAATTTGAGAGGGCTGTAAATCTATCCCAATTCATTCAACATGTGTATCTTTCCCTTTCATATTGATTGATATTAAATATTAAGTAAATACTTTTATAGCTAAGGCACCATTTAGGCCTTGAATCATCATTTCCTGCATTTTAGTACCATTAGATCCATAAGAATTTGTAATGAACTTTATTATTTATTGCCAGATCAAATTTGAAGTTTTAGTGCTGAATATAAAGGCCCATTGCAACAACACACACAAGAACACTCATTTATGATGTTAATTATAAACTAGCTGCAGATCTGAACTTGAAAAATCTGAAAGTGATATTTGAGTTAAAAGGATGAGTAAGAAGAACAATTTAATCAAAACTGTGTCTATTCTATTGACCAAGTATTTATTATAATACCATAATCTAATAATCATTACTCATTTCATATGGCTAAGATAACTCAAATGATTTGTGAAGAATTATTAATGACTGAAATCTAATCTAAAAACATGATTGTAGTGTAGTAAAGGGTAACATTTGGGAATTATAATACACAAGTTCTAATTCTAGTGTTGCATATTAGAGGGGTCCTTAGACTCAAGTTTGGCAGCATTACTACTGAACAATACTTACACGAGATTGTGAAACTCATTCTGATTCAATCCCCCTCTCTCTCTCCCTCTCTCTCTCCCCCCGTCTCTATCTCTCGCCCTCTGTTATATATTGTGGGGCTCCTCAGGCAATAGGTTGGCAATATCACTACTGAACAAGATCTTACAAGAGATCGTGAGATTCATTCTGATTCAATCTCTCTCTGTTGTATAGTGCAGGAGGCCCTAGACTCTAGGTTGACAATCTCACTTCTGAACAAGAGAAATTGAGAGACTCATTCTGATACGATTTCTATCAATTTTTCTCTTCTTCACCCAACCAGCAATGGATGAAGACTGTGTTAGGCTGTCTATGACTAATATGCTTATTAGCGTTTGTTAATTTAGTTAGAATGAAAAATATGAAATTAAGAATTTATTCTATATTCAACTTGTTTCCTACTTCTCCTAATTTAAACAGGACAAACTGGCTAAATGAAAGATTTGGCCATAATATATTCATGATATGCAAATAGAAAAGGGCTCCCTCCCACATATGTGCTATTAAACACTAGTTACTTAGGTCTGTGTACAGACCCATGCTCTTTGGTGAGATAGATAAAAAAAATAAAATCATTAGGCCACATCTAGTTAATAGCGGCTGCATTTTATTTTTAACCATAAATTAAATTGTTGGTCTGGACTTGGAATTTTCTTGATTCCAACCCCCTAAATATTCTAAACCACAAATTATTCATCTGATAGATTTCAAATTCAAAAGACACTTGACATAATAATTCTCAAGAACTCAAATTTCTTTAGGCATTGCCATTATAGTAAGCATCATCCTTGCAAGAACTTAGAGCCGCTCTTTAAAATTCATGGGAACCATACACATGTTGATTCCCTCAAAGATACAAAGCTGTTCAATCCTCTGTATTTCATTGAACAATAGATTCTTGATAAGGAATTGAAGTCTTTGTAGTTATGTGTATAGCCATATCCATGTATGTCTCTCTGTAAGAAGTGTTTGAACAAAGCACTTGAAGCAGGCCTCTTTAGAAAATGTTTTATTTATCAAATCTTCGTAGATCAAATTGTGTGATTACGCGATGATAAATCTATTTAGTTGGTAACTCATTAAATGAACTTAATTCTGACCAATTCATTACTTAAAAGAAGAAAAAGCACTCTGGCACTTAAAACAGATTTCCTGATTAAAACTCAATGAATGATTCTATCAATTTTAATAAACATGAAACAAAATGGCTGACATATATGCTGATGAAGAGGAAATTAAGAGAGTAACAACAACTAATAGCAATCATCATCTTGATTTGATAAATTGATTTATTGTTCATGGAGGGCAGATGAGAAAATAATCATTGAACTAAATAAAGATATCAATAAAAATTAATGGATTAATACAGAGAAATGAAGCAAAAAAAATCAATTGAATGAAACAAAAACAAAAATGGCCAAAAGAAATTAATCTTTGCTAAAAGCCACCAACTGGTCATTTGCTATAAAGGTTAAGATGGAACTCCATTTAGTTCATTGATAATGTTTGCTAAGCTGTTGGAAGTATTCTGTTGTCAAGTTACCTTGATATATTTATCTAAAGTAGATTGCTTTCTCAAAGCGCTGTCTCTACTTCACTATTAGACTTGAAACCACTTCCAACCTTATACCAGTAAGAAAGGCGCCAGTTTATTTGCAAAATTCCTCACAAAGCAATAAACTTTGCCCATCTTAGATCTTTTATTTTTTAATATTATTATTATTATAATTATTATTATTATCAATTCTATTTTCTAATTTATTTGTGCAAGTATTTATTTTTATTTTTCATTTTTCATATAAGAGCTATTGATAAAAAACCCAAAAAGAATGAACCCTTCTCGCAACTTTTTATGTAATACTACAATTGATTATTATTCCATGTTATATTAAGAAAAAAATACTTGATCATTAGTTATTTATCTCCTGGTATTTCTCTTCATCCTTGTTTTTAACCATGCTTTACATTGCATTAGACACAATGTTTAACAGACCCACAATAACATGCTCATGAATCCCACTGGAAGGGGCATCAAAACAGCCATTTTTTTCAAAAAGCTATCATTCAGCTAATTAGTATAGATACCCTTAGACTATAATTATAAAAAGAGTACATTATTTTTCAAAATGTAAAAATCAATTTTATTACTCTTATCCTTTTCATCATACACTGGGTGCAACCTGCCTTTTATTGTTTCTAAATCAACTGATTTAAGGCTAGAGCTTACCAGTGTTTTTGTTGATAGCTGATAACCAAACAATTTTCATTTTCTCAGTTTTGACTTTTAATGCTGACTTGAAATAAATAAACTTTTTTTACAAATCTTCTCTTCATTAGAATCTTATTCTGTTTTTTTATGCCTTGTTTTTGTTTTGGATAACTGATAATTAATTATAATTAATGCAGCACAAGAATTTAATAAAAGCTGCTCTTTAAAATCATTTTGGTAATTATGCCAACTTAAATACAGTTTGTTAGTTTATATAATTATGGCAGCATGTTGGTTTTGTGTTTTATGATTAACCCTAATTAAGATTTTTTTAAGTTAGTCGAGTTGCTATTCAATAGTTTCCTTAGAGACACAATATACATACATTAAATTATTTGTGTATCTAGTTTCAATGGAATAAAATAAATAATAAGTAATAAAGTTTCATAGACTAAATAAAAGCTTAAAATTCCAAATTATGTGAAAGCTCCCAATTATGGCATGATGGATCAGTCAGAAAACTCAATATATAAATTACCAGGCCCAATACTAATGTTTTAAAAAACAAATAACTTAGAGAAAATCTGGTTTTGGTGAAATATTATTTCAAATGATATCATTTCCAGTTGGCCATTTGTGTTCACACTTAGGTCAAGATCCTTCACAATTGTGCAGATCCCCCTATGATATAGTAAAACTTTTCTACTAAAAACTTTATTTGAATAGATAGACAACTATAAAATATAATTAATTCTCAGCATTAAACAACCAAAAAAGGTTAATATGGTGTTCAAAAAACAAAACCGGGAAACAACTTGTAAAAAAGACAGTTTTTATAAAAAAAGATTTTTGTTGAAAATTCAGTATAATGTTTTTGTGTCTTAAAGTTATCATTCTTTTAAGTCTAACATTAATGATGCCATTTTAAAAATAACCCACAATATGTAATTAGTTTTATGTCAGGCCTCTATGAAAGACTTTTACCATTGCATTTGTACAATTTTGCTACAAAAGGCCTTCGAAAATTTAATTTCAAGAAACTTAATTTTTTTCAGTTATGGTGTTACTTTGCTCTCAGATTTTTTGCCTCAGTTTCTCACCTGTGCAATCATCATGTGTATATATATATGTATATATATATTATGGATTCTCCAATCAATTTTGATGTATAAGTGTTATCAAACCATGTATGACCATCCTTCTATCACACAGAGATTTGTATATAGTGGTGAAGGCTTGTGTAGCACCATTCACACTTCTTGGAACTCCTGATAACACTGTTGGTGTAAGGTATCCCACGGACTACAGGAATAACTAATTTCAGGTTTTACTTCAGAGTTTTCCTTCTCTTTGATGCCTGTCTTACCAAAGATTAAGAGTGCATCTACTGATTGGTTTACCCACAACCCCCAGACGTTAACCTGGGTATTTTCCCATGTGTGATAAATTAAATCCTGTGTTCAAGGGAATGTAAAAAAAATACTTAACATAAATTGATTTAATTATTACTTGACTAAGTTATCACTTATGGAATGATGACAGTCTATCTTAGAGTAGTTTAACATGAAGGTTCTTGAGCACTGAAACATTGTTAATAAAACAGTAAAGATGAGTGTAAAAGTCCATATTATTTAAATGATGCTAATCTGAAAGGAAATAGTCTGTAAATTTTGGTTGATCAAATCTGAAAGAGTTAATGAAAACACTGACAGATAAAGACTATAGGATAAGTTATATCACAAAAATCTTTATAGATGCTTATAAGTATAATATATTATTATTATTAGTAGTAGTAGTAGTAGTAGTAGTATTAAGTTTATAAGGGCAATAGGTATTTTTCAGATTTTCAAAGAGAGTGTTTAATAGAAAAGTTTTAAAACTTTTGCTATTCATTATTAACAAGTATTTCTCAAACATTGTTCTTCAAACTAACTTATTAGAGCTAAGTATGTTATGCCAGAGGATCTTAACTAAACAAGCTAAAACTTAGAGAATATAAACATATGACATGTAGCCAATTATTCAGAAACCATGTGATTAATATTAGAAACAATGATAAAAACTTTCAATGATAAATCAGTAAGACTCCATACTTTCAAGTGCAGATTATTGCTTTATACTCTAATTGTTATAGAAAAAATTGTTAATACTGATTAGCCAAATTAGCTAATGAGTTACATAAAAGTTACTTTGTTAATTAGAATTCAGATTATAACCTCAAGCTGAACATTTTACTATGATTCTAATGTGCACTTTAATGGCTATTTTTATCAGAAATAAACATTCAAGTTTGTTTCTGTTATAAATCTATTATAAAATGATATATTTATTTTGCTTGATTTGATATTTTGATCAATCAAAAATAACTTTTTTAAAATGGTCTTTGTAAAAAATTTATATCTTTCAGCTCCTCCCATGCCAATCTTGAGTGATGAAACACCACAATTAGCAATTTTAAGTTTTTGTAAATCATAGAAGCTGAAACACTAGTCTCAATTATAATTTTCAAGTCACATGTCTGATAATGCTTTCCTAGTTATTTGGTCAAATAAAAATGACAACATGCTGGTTGTTTATATTGAGGCACTAAAGTTGTAACAATTGATTTTTGGAATGTAGGTCTTATACTCATCTTAGAATAGATCCCAATATAATCTTATGCATTTGACTTTGACAATGAACTGGAAGAAACAAACAAAAAAACAAAAGTATTTTTTGTAAGATTACTTTCTCAATACTTTATTCACTGGACCAGACTCAAAATGTTCTGTAAATAAGAGAGAGAAAAAATCCTGGACACCACCAGGAACTAACCTATCCTGCACTGCTACTTCTATCTTGCTTTCTCTCTTCATGTTTTGCCCTTCTGACTCTTGTTATTTATGAGGGTCATTCTAAAAGTGAGGCCACCTATTTTTTAAAGTTGAAGAGCTAGGAGACAGGAGTGGTACCATTGAAACAAGCAACTTTCTGTGCTCCAGATTTAATTTTTCTACATATTCACAATTCTCAATGCACTTTTGCTAGCAATGAACAGAGCAATCTATTTTTATATCTGAAGTGCATTTTGTCACTTACATCTCTGTCATCACTCTGAAATCAACAAACCTATCTCCTAATTGGGATGACATTATCTGCATTGGCTTCATAAATGTTCAATATACAATGGTGGATGCTGATTGGTTCATTTTTTTTCTGCATGCTGGAATTCAATGATGCATCTCTGCTTGTGACGCATGTCCATGACAGGGGTTGCTTTTTTAAAGTCTTACACCGTCAATATCCATAACAGAGAGATGTAAAACACTCACCAACTTCAGAAAGAATCTCTTCAATGCTAATAATATCAAAAATCAATTTGAATACAATAATACAGAGAATATCCTTAAATTTGTGAAAGAACTAAAATATATCAGATCTGAATCAAGGAAAATGCCAATAAAAAATCTTAACTGACAAACTGACCCTAAATAACCCATAGAGGCTGATAGGTAAAAAAAAACAAAAAAGAAAAAGCGAGATTAAATTTTCAGTTCGTGAATGTATAAGTTCACTGATCATAACAATACAATCCCCTCTGATCCGTTCAGGTGGAATAAAAAAAATATTGATCATATATGTCTTCTTGATTCAAATCCAATTGTCCTTGCAAATAACTCAAATAACTTTCCTAAAAACAATTGGAATGAATTTTAAGCAAAGTTAACACTGAAAACGAAAATAGAAGTCTGAACAACTTTAATAGACATTATAATCAAGACTCATCTAATAAATTCAGGCAATCAACTCTTTTCTACTCATTATATATTTTCCGTCATATTTTTTTTATTTCATTAGATTCTACTTAATTCTTAAAAAAACCTTTATTAATTGCTAATATAATAACATTAAAGCTCTGTTGCATTTAGTTATATTTTTCTTTTTCTTCAATTACAATGAAATGAATATCTTTTTTGGGTAATATTTTAAGATGAGACTTCATAATCTGAGTATTAATTTCTTGCAGGCAATACTTCTAGTAGCAAATAAAATTACTTGCTGCTGACTAAATACGTTTTGCCACAAAATTAGTTAGAAAGTAATAAAACATAATGAAGCAGCAAGGATCTGAACTTCTTTACGATTCTAAATACTATTCACTGTTAACATATCATATGGACACCCTTTTCATTTATAGAGATGTTTAGTTGGAAGGTTAAGGAAAGTACAATATTTTTTTCAATTAATGGTGAATAACAGAAAAAAATTCTTTTCACTCAGAATCTTAGAAGAACCCAAAGAGAAAATTAAAAAAAGAATTAATTAAAACGAAAGAAAATCTTCAATCAAAATAACCAGCAGAACACAACTATTTCTCACACACATAAAAATAAATAAATAAAATTGGTGCTTTTGCTAGTGTTCTGATTCTAGTCAAAAGATGCCATCTAAAATCTAAAACAACAGCAGCAGCAACAATGACAAAAGCCTATATTAGAAGTGGGTTTTGTCCTTGACAATAAATACTGCAAGCTAAATGAAGCACTTTTAAGGCTTGTACAAGTCTCTATTTTAGTTTTCTATCTTTGAACTAATCAAAAAACAGAATCTTTCATGGGAAATAGAATGATTGTTTATAGCTATAGAAATGAATTTTCAACAAAATTGTCCAAAATAATAATTAATGCATTTGACAAAAGTCACATTGCATGTTTTGTGCATAATAGGTGGGGTGTATTGATCAATACCAGACAGGTAACAAAAGGAAGTTGGTGGAACAGTTTTATTAACACACATTGGGTACACATACATGTAGTAATAGTATTAACAATAGGTAGAACTGTTGACTCCAGGCTCTCTCTAATTTCTGTCTAAGACTTGTATTTACAAAGAGGAAGAATTTATTATATTAGGGTAGGTAAATCAACTATAACAGTATATAAGTAACAAATATATGTAAGATTCTTTTTGGATATGGTACTCACAAAATGTATCTTTTCCCATCCAATTTCATCTATCATAAGGATATCAAGGTAAATTTTATTCATAAACATTTTAATTACTTCTGAGTATTAATTTCTTATGCACAGGTGTTGTCATCTTCATAGTTTGTTGTTTCACCACATTTTGGTCAACTTATAGTCTGGCCTTCTTCAGCTAATTTACCATGACACTAGATAGGAATGCTGAGTGTTGTAACCTTATCCCTAGTAATCACTGCCTTCCATAGTTGTTTACAGTCTGCAAGAAATTAATATTCAAATTATGAAGCCTTACCTCAAAGAATGTAACCCCTGCCATAAAAAAGTTAAAAAAATCAACACATTTTAATTACAATCTAATATTTATTTGGAAATAATATTTTTTGAATTATAAATTAGTTTTTAAATCTATTTATATTATTATCTATCATATATATGTGTATTTATTGTTGCTATGTGTTTCTATGAAAGATAAGAAGAAGGGATTGATAAAATATGATTTTGATAAATATGTTGTTTAAAGAAAAAAAAACTTATTTTTCTCGAGCCATCAAGTAAGTTTAAAATGAGTTATTTCATTCAACAACATTTTGACCTTCTAGGTGAATTATGAAGTGAAATAATGTTTTATAAACATTTGGCATTAATTTTTTTTTTTTCTGTTTTAAATGTAAACAAACAAAAGAAAAAACAGATATTGAAAGATATATTTATCTTGCTTGATATAACGAAAACAAGAAAGAAAAAAGTATTTTAAAAAATCTTATACACTGAGAAAATTTGATTTTTCAAAGGTTAGAGATCAAGATTTATCAAGAATTTTTTTTTCTAACTTCTCTTTTTTTCTTTTTAAATTTATTTTTTCTCTCTTTTTAAAAAAAAACAAAAACTTATCCCTTTTATCTTTTCTAAAATATTTTTTTGCATACTTTTTGAGGTCATCTATTTGATCTATCATGATTAATTATTTTCTGGGTAATTTTAATATTTATTTTTTTCCTTCCTTGATAAGTCAATGAACAGTTTTTCTAACGAATATAGTTGGATTCATCAAACTAATGTACAAATAAACAGTATTGTGTTTAGAAACACCACAACCCCCCAGCATTATGCACCTTGTAGCCCTTCTATCAACAAAAAGGCAACTTGGGTCCTCCTACCAACATACTGAACCCACAATGAATAGTTCTTTAAATAAGAAAATATACTCTTGAAATGAAGATATTCTGTGATCACAAAATAAGGAAGAAATCACAGAATTGGTGTTTTGAGGCTATACATCATGAACGTTTTCACAACTTTTTGCTACTTTTTGGTATTTCCAAGCTATTTTTATAGCCATTTCAGTGAGCTTGGGATTTCAATCTTCTACAAGCTTTTTAAAATAAATTTTAATAAAATTGAAACCCAAAATTCAAATGTATTTTTCTACAGAAAGTTTGATATAATGTCAAAAATTAGACTTCAGGAGTAAAATAAAGATAATTTTGTCCTTTATTAAAGGTAAATATGAAACTCGCTTGAGGAGTCTGCAGAGGCCCTAAGCATCTCCCTTCAAATAAATAAAGGTTCTAATTATGTTGTATTAGGTCAGTACATAAGTCTATTTTAAAAAAAAGGAATAAATCAAATACTTATAGAACACAAGTAAGTCAAAGATAATATCAAATCTAGAATGAAGATATTTGTTGTATAAAAATATGTCATTCTAATGTTGACATACATACATACATATATATATATATACATATATATATATTTATTTTAGGATCCTACAATAGGACTGTAAAGAGTGAATGTTCACATTATGAAATGTGAAGGAATCGAATGTAAAGGTACAGTTAAACTTCATTTCAATTATTTCAATCAACCTTTTGTCAAAACTCGCTTTGAACATTATTTTATATTTTCTCGGGAAATAATTCCACTGAATTGTTCAACAAACGGGATGAAAATTAAATTTATTGCTTATTTCTTCATTGTTTCACTTTGATTTCTTATCTGGAAAAAAAGAAAGAAATGCTTAGCATTTAAACAGTAAAAAAAACCTTTAAAATATCTTGTACATATTATTATTACTATTATTGTTATTGTCACTATCATTTAGTGATGCACTTAACAAAATGATCACTTTTTTTCTGCATGTGTCAGCCATATTTTTTCTAGGGTCAGTAACTTTCTTTGCAATTTTATTTGAGAAAATCTAGAATTACCAGAAGCACTGATCTGTATTATTAGCATTATCAATCAGGGAATCTCTCCACCTGTCACTTTTTCAAGAGAGTTCCATTCAATGCAACCATTTATCAACAAAATTCTTCCTTTTGGTCTGTGTATTTCTCTAGGTTAATGGGAAAATAACCGTTTTTTTTTTCGTTATTGTTTTCTTTTTGTTCGTTCTTTTAAGCTTGCTAAATTAAGAAATTAAGAAAAACCAGATTTAACAAAATAAATTTCTATGTGATTGTTTCCTTTCCAACTTATCTGGCTAGGGATGTCACACAGTTAGTAAATTTTACTTTCTTGCATCATCAATAAGGTTTTTTAGGAAGTTTCCCTCTCCCTCCTTAGAGATGATGTGACTGCAGACGATTATTTCTTTCTTTCCGTGGTTGTCTTTTAACAACTTCACACAAGAATGATCCATTTTGGATGGATTTTCTTAGTTTTTTTTTAATCAAAGATTTGTTTTGACCAAAGAAAATTCCTGCTATATTTTGAAAGTGATCTGGATCCAGAATCTTTTTTTCATTATTAAAAAGAAACCTCATATCTTAGTCAATTTTGTTATAAATTTTCCACATAATTATTTGATAGAATTATTTTTTAGTAAAAAAAATCTCCTTAAGATTCAATCTAAATTTAAATGTTGAAATATTTTTGTATATGTATATATGTTATTATTAGAACAAAACCATTAATAGAACCTGCCCTTTCTTAATTGCCAATCAAATGAATAAGATAGAAAACTGAAAAACACATATATTGGGAATTCATTGACTATAAAAGTTTAAATGTAATCAAACCAAGAAATTAAACCAACTAGTAAATTTGCCATAACCATATTAAAAAAGGAAGTCCATTTGGGACAGTGGATTGGCAGTTGGACTTCAGAATCATAATATACCAGTTTGAATCCTAGACTTTCCATTTACGTTCACGTTAGGACTAATACCATTGGGAAAGGTATGAATCCCCACATTACCTCCAGCTATGAATAAATAGTGCTTATTATGTTCTTTAAAAAACTATGTGTGGACAAAAAAATAGTTTATATAACCCGATTGTTCTTGACATTAAATGATCTAAAAAGGTTGATATGCTGTAAAATAAACAAACATATTAAAAAAATTAATCCTATATTTTTAGTTATTCTAAAGAAACTTGTGTTCTAGGAATTGATGTTGAATTATAATTGGTATGGACTATGTAAAGCAAATGACTGACAAACTATTAATGATAGAGGAATTATGTTGTGGAATTTTGATGAAGCTATAACAATTTCAGAGCATGTTGAATTCTGATACAACGGAGCTTATCTGGCTTTGTGTGGGGAATTCCAGGAACTTAGGTTTAAATGAAATTCCAAATTTATGCAAATATTTAGTGAATCTCAACTAAAGATTCAGCAGCATTTGAAGAAAACTTAATGAAACCTGTGATTAAATTATTTCTTTTAATCAAAGCCAGATATTTTTGGTAATTCGGTAATATAATTATTATATTTTTTTTCTTTTTTAAATAAACACACTCATCTTTGATGTATGCATTTATATTTTTTTTCTTTCTTCCATTTCTTCATTTCTTGTTTCTTTTATTTTTACATGTGTCTTGATAATGACCTTATGCCTAATACATTTGAATGTCAGGATTAACTGAGATATCATTGTATTTTCCTTTCTATTATCATACATACGTATATATGTGTGGGTATATGAATTGATATAAATTTATTGTACCTATAGAATAAAGTAAAAAATATATCTTTATCAAGTTAAACACTAAGGTTAATATCCCATGAAAAAAAATTAAACAAATTATCTAATTTCCCCCATTTTTATATCTAACCAATTCAGTGCTATTTGTTCTATTTATTTGATATATAATCTAAATTCACTTATATAAAAACGACTGAACATTAGAAAATCGCAACCAACCAATTTGATTCCTGCTTTGGCAATTTTGCATTTAACTGCAGACTCTTAGGTGGCATTGAGATTTTATGGTGTGATTCATTGAACTCTGCTCTTTATTACCTTCAGTTTAGACTTCTAACTAGTGAGTTATTATATCAAAATTTATTCAGAATAAAGAGGGGAAAATAGTACAAAACCAAAAGAAAAAAGTCCAAATCTGACAGTCATCTATTGGGCATTATTGATAATGAGTGGTTTCTACAGAAATCAATATGGAACAATGAAGGCATTTGTAACTTTGGAAGTTTTCAATGTTGGAGGTAAAAAATGCTTTGCTTCCATAAAATCTGTTAAAAACGAAAGCATAAATCTATTGGATAATTTTGTTTTTAGAGGCTGGTGTTGAATTTGCTGTATTGATGGTTGGTTATATTTTACTTAAAAAAAGGAAAGAAAAAAGAAATATCATTTTATTTCTAGAAAAAAGAAATATCATTTTATTTTGTTATTTTGAGAGATTTTATTTTAATTTTTTGCAATAGTCTATATATTTTAAAAATCTGATATTGGTTAGTGACAAATAGTGCATTACTATTCATTGTGTTGAAAAAATCTTTCTTGTAAGATTTTAGATTTAGTCAGTACTTATGTACTGTGTGGTTCAATAAATTTTTTTTGTCTTCTTTTAAGAGAGTTAAATATTTGCATTTCAAAATATATTTTTGTTTCATAGCCATTTCCTTATTTTTCAACAAGGAAAACTTGATAGGTTGTGTTTTAGTTTTATTTCTGTTCAACTATTTTTTGGACTGGTGTCCTCATCCTTATCATAGTTATCTTCACAACATTTTGGCCAAAGAACCCTTCAAACATCTTTAGGTGATTGAACTCCAAAACCTTGTTGTGGTAATCAGGAGTCACACTGAAAAGCAGTAGACAATTCCAAAGATTCAACACTCTACCCTGTCATGGTCAACAGAACAAGAGCAGGCCACCCCTGTGATTTGAATAAAGGATTAAGTTCAAAATTTTGTGACTCCTGATTATGACAAGAAGGTTCCTGAGTTTGATCACCTGAAGATGGCTGAAGTTTTGATTGGCCAAAACATTGTGAAGATAACAATGATAAGGATGAGGATAACAGTCTGAAAAATAGTTGTACAAATTATCAAAATTTTCTGTTCAGTTATAATGTTGTAGATTACAGTGGTCTCCAGGCCCCAGGCTGGCAAGGAAAAGATGTGGTGAGAAATTGGGAGATTTCTTGGTCAGTTTCATTCTGATAAATTCAATCATTTTCTACTTTCTTCTACTAGTCAGCAATGGGTTAAAATTGTGTTAGACAGTCTCCAACTTACAAGCATGTTAGATATTGTTGGTTAGTTAAATGAAAAATAGAAGTCAAGTTAATAAATTAGTTAAATAATTTAAAAAGGTCTTTCGAAATTGTTGCCCAATTGTGTTGGCTTGCTTGTTACTGATCAGGCTCGAGATGGCAATAATGTTTTGTGAGAAATTGGGAGATTTCTAGGTTAATCTCATTTTAAATTTTGATCTTTCTTTTTTTCTTCCCCCATTTGGATATGGGTTAAGACTGTGTTAGACAGACCCTAATTTACAATCTTGTTAGATATTGTTTGTTAGTTAAATGGAAATTAAAAGAAAATTTAATAAACTAGTTAGGTAATTAAAAAAGGTTTTGGAATTGTTACACCCATTTTCATTTTATTTCTTTTTTTATTGGATTACAAAGGCAATGCCAACCAACCTGATATTTATTTTAATCTATAATTGTATTTATAAAATTTACAAATTTAAATCATTTCAATGGTGATCTTTTAATAAATTGGAAAAACCCAACAACGATCAAATCTATGACAACTTAATTCATGTGGGAAGAGTCATTCTAAAAGACTGTTTCCAGTGATGACAAGATAAAAAATGAAAATATTTTTATGAAAAAAAAAATTATTAAAGAAATTAATGAAATATTTGATTAATCTTCCAACAATAAAAAAAATATTATGAATTAAAATTAATAGGATGATAATTAATTTTTTAGTTAAATTACATGAAGCAAAAAATAACTTTTTAAAATGGTTCTTACTTTGCTTCTTTTTGATAGTAGAACTGATAAGAATAGTTTCTAAACCATTCTTAAGACATGAGTCTTATCGACTTTGATTTCTATTAAATTATCAGTTTCAGAGTTCAGGCTTCTTTGGTTGGAATCATTATTTACTGAGAATGCTACTTCATTTATTAGATAGTCTTAAAACAATGAAAGCATTCCAAGTCACGTTCACAATCATGCTAAGAAATAAATATGATTAATTTTGTTGTTTTTTATTATTATTTTAGATATCTCTTGCTCTCAAATCAATAAAAGGGAAATGTTTATTAGATCTATCAATTTTCACTCATTGATTAACTCTAAAGATTTTTAATAATTAATGAATTTTAGATTTTTAACATTTGAAATTTTAGATTTTAAATATAAAACAGAATTATTCAGTTGGTGAAAAGAAAAAGTGAAAGTCTTGAACCAAGAAATGCAGCTAAAACCAATTTCAAACAACTTTTATCTTCCATCATGAATTTATGTACACATATTTAGATAAACATATCAAAATGAAGCCAAGAATATCTATAAAGATATCAGAATGGAGATTTATTCAAAAAGTGCAGTCAAATGATATTTTTACATCTATTCTTTATTCCTTTTTGATTTTTTTACATATTCTGTGTGAAACATTCATCTCCCCCTTAAATGAAATATTTAGATAAAAGTTTCTATGTCAAAACACATGTGGGCATTTTTTAAATAAATCTCCATCCTGATTATTATTCTTTACTCTTTTTTGATTTTTATAAATATTTTGTCAGAAACATATATGTGTGTGTAGCCTTTGGGAAAAAGAAATCAATCTTCTGATGGTCAAGAACAAAGTAAAATTTATTCACCTCAAAATCAGTTTAGTTTTCAAGCAATAACAATCACTAATTTTACTACAAGTCCAGGTATTCTCATGTGTATTCTTTATAATAAGTAATAGCTAAACTGGACATACTTTTGCATTGTAAAAAGAATCTGTTTTCTATTTTCATTATATTTGAAAAAACACATTTCATTGTGATTTTTGATCAACGGTCAGATGGCTAACTTTAATCCTCAAAATAAATTTTTATTTAATAGTAAGTTTAAAGGTAAGTACAACCTCAAAGGCTGCGTTCATGCATGTGTATGTGTGTGTGTGTCTGTGTTTGGTGAATGTCAGCTTTTCATATCTTCATTGGATTGAGAAGTTGGTTAGGGTCTAATACATATATAAACAAAGCCATCACAGTCACAAATCCTAATTTAATCAAAACCTAAATATGATCTGTTACAGATATTGAGCACCCTCCACTTATAAATATGGGAAAAGCTCTCTGAATATAACAAATATTTTTCCCTCTGGTTAGGATAATAGAAGTCATTCCAAATATAGTGACATTAAATTACCTCCATTTAATTTGTAATCTCTCTAAGATTTTAATTAGAAATAATTTGCAATTCATCTTGAATTCAGTGACTTGCAAAATTATAGAGAATCCAAAAAATGTTTATTGAACAGAATAAATCTAAATATAGTAAAACAAAACAAATGATATGTGTGAGTAACTGATTCAATTTCTTTTTTGAGTTTCATCATTTTTTTTATTAACTTATTCTTTAAATAAGTAAATAATTCTGTTACCATTAAATAGCAGGAGAGTTAATGCCTATAAGAATTATTCTTGTTAATCAAATTATATCTAAGACAGTAAAACATATGCAAGAATTAGGATTTTATTTCAAGTAGCAATTGTTAAGTGACCTGATGTATTACAGGTCATATATTTTCATTCTATTGATGATCATTTCTTATTATGCATTGCAGAGCTTTCATACGTGATTTCTATGGCCATGTTTTTCATTCTGTACACAAATGAAAGAAAGTGAATTGAATAGTATCCATATAATCTAATAATGATGCTTACATAAATAATCTCTTCCCTTTTGGTAGAGATTGGAAGTCTATATTTCTATTTTGAAGCCTATTCAGGACAGGCTAGTTTTAACAGAATTTCATTCTTCATCACTTCTCTGACAGCTCGTGCCATCTGACTGATGCAAATACAGTGTTATGCACGATTCGTTTCATGTAAGCACAGCCAAGACGAATTTTGATACTTGGTCAATTTTGAGCCTCAATGTTCACTTACTCTAATTTGCATTATGAAAAGAAAAGGAGGGCAAGGAAATAAAATTTGAATGATAAACATGAACCTCATCCATTGTCTTCAGATGGATAGTTGACTACTGCATGCTTATAACATTATTTAAATGAATTTATTAATTCAGATACAGACATGCAAAGCAAGTGTCTTAACAATATAACTTTTTAATTTTTCACAAGTAACGATTCTCCAGGATCAACATAAAGTTACAATGTGTAACAAATTAGTGTATATATTACCATATATTACAAATATTAGATTGATTCTGATCTCATGGCACTTTTGATCTTACCAATATTCTTTTGATGCCTTCTGTTATATCTAAGTAACTTGATAAAAGTTGTTGAATTAAAGATCTACTTCTTGAAAGATGCTGCAATTTCTTAAGGGATTTGAAAAATGGTTTCCTCTTCGTTTTTTTTTTTTTATTTCATGAATTATTCAACCAAAACTTATATCAGAAATGTTAATATAGAACTTTTGAGTTTGTCTTTTAGCAGGTCTTTCAACACTGTAGACTTCTTTTCTGATAAAAGAATAGTTTTTCTTAAACACTGCAGACTCCCCAAGCAGTTTCTTTGAAATTATATTACACAAGCTGAAATGCCATCTAGTTCCTTATAGTCAATTTACTCCAAATACCATTGAAAAGGAATAAATTATCTTCCTATGGATTAATTGGGATTGCTTTTTCTTGTAAGTAAACACAAGGCAAGTCGACTTGGGCCAGTGGATAGGCAGTCAAACTTTGGAATCTTAGTATGCAAGTTCAAATCGCAGTCATTCTGTTTGTGTTCATATTTGGACTAATGCCCTTGGAAAAGGTATAATTCTCCATTTTCCTTCCAGCTGTGGGTTAAATAGAGCATTTTGTGTTATTAAAAAAAAAGCTGTGTGGACTAAAATGATTGTTTTTGGCATTAAATGACCTAAAATGGGTGATATGAAATAAAACACAAACAGACTAAACAAACTAAACTAAACCCAAATTAGATATGATAGAAATTTTAATAAGACTAAGAAACTTGGACTAATATTTGTTATTAAAAGATAAATAGAACCTTTAAGGTAAATAGAATCATCAAGAATCTTAGACTTGGCATCCTCTTCAAGCCCTCTTCAATTTTATGAGGTTGTACTCATTACCATACAGAAGCCTTCATTTTGCTGACAAAAAGATTTCATTTGATCTTTGAACCTTTTGGGGAAATTACAGCACCTTCTGTTTTTTCCTTTAATAAGTTTGTTTTTCCTACTTAGAAATGCATTTACACATGGAATTTTTATTTTTTTAATTTTAACTTTAGCTTTGTTTTTTGTTTCTTTTTATTTTATGGTCTTTCATTTCTACATTCTTCACTTCACACTTCAAATCATCTTTAATACTAGTTATCCATTGATTAACCCTTAGAAAAAGATGAACAAAATAGGCCTTAAAGTCTGTGAATTCCAATAATTTATTCCGAGTTCTTTTTATTAGTAAAACCATTCAATTCTTTACTGAAAATGAGCTATTAAGTTACTTCAGATTTTCTAATTGGTGGAAATATCTTTTTTTTATTTCAATAGATGCCCGTGATAAAAAATTTGTAGATCAGTCTTTAAAAGGAGCAGTAAATTTGTAACTGAATATATATGTATGGTGATGTGTGCAGACCTAATGAACTGGAGGCTCATAGTCATGACTCTATACATTGTGTGGCTCTAGGCCCATCTAATGTCACTACTTACCTGAATGAACAGCAGCTGATTTCGGTGTGGTCTGGAGTGACTGAGCAGCCCTTTCTAGGATAGCACTGCTCACTCTATCATAGGGAAAGGTCTAGAAAAGGTGACCTAAAAATTGCCTGTTCAAATACCAAGCTGGCCAGCTTACTGCAGTTGGCGGCTGTATGTTTGTACACTCTACGATTATGAGGAGTCCCTTTACCCTGAGCAACAGACTGGTATTGTCATGAAGGAACTCAGTCGGTATAGAATCGATATCACCACACTAGTGGAAGCCTGCCTCAGTGGTGTGGATCAATGGAATGAGATGGGGGGTGGCTACATTTTCTTCTGCAAAGGCCAACCAGAAGGGGAAAAGAGAGTGGGTGAGATAAGAACAGAGCTAATTAAAAGGATAGAAAAACCATGTGTACTAGTCGATAGAATTATGTATCTCAGGGCACCTCTGCATGACAACTGATTTGGTAGCATTTACTCAATTTATTCACCCATGCTCAGCAGGGATGAGAAGGACATGACTACGTTCTACCAAGAACTTTGAGCAGCCATACTATTGGAACCTAAAGTGGATAAAATAATAGTACTTGGTGATTTTAATGCCAAAGTAAGAAATGACAATGAGACATGGTCATCCATAGGCAAATATGGGGTTGGGAAGACGAATAGAAACAGACTTCACCTCTTCCAGCTTTGCTCAGAACTGGAACTGGTGATATGTAACACTTTCTTGTGTCAGAAAGTGGCCCATAAGCGACGTGGTTTCATCCTTGCTCAGGGCATGGACAC
>JAYKTE010403909.1:0-10615 GCA_036873565.1 Xipholeptos notoides
AGAGAGAGAGAGAGAGAGAGAGAGAGGGAGAGATAATGGCATGTATTAATACATGTATGCACGTATATAAGTATCCTTCCATGAATGTTTGTAAAAATAAAAAAAAGGTTCAGAGAAGAAAGCGAGAGAGGCAGATCTTCATCTCAGCTGATGAAATCTCGCGACTATGACGGATTAGTGTCCAAACTGAAGCAACTGGGGATTTAAGACTAGAATGTAAAAAAAAAGAATTAATTTCTAAATTTATTCCTCAGTGATTCTTTCAGTTTCACTTATACCTAGTGAAATTCACCAAATGGGATATACAACTTTTGAGGGTTTTGAAGATTGAAAATGTTTCAATCTGAGATTTTAGCCGAAGAAAGATCGTAAAGGAATTATCACGAAGAATAACTAGCATCGATTTCAGTGTCAGATGATTGATAATTCAGTCAGCCAAATTTCGAGAATTTCAAACGGTCACATAATATCAGCGAAAGTTCGCAATCCTATCCTGGTCGGATAGTGTTACCGGTCTATTGATACGAAACTCAAACTTGAAGAATTGTTCGTGCCTATTACTGACACCCTTTTGGGACATTTTTCGAAGACTTTCAATCTTGAAGTTTCGTCACTTGGAGAACTTTGCTATCTCAAAGTGCAATTTTTAAACAACAAAAATAAAGAAAACTTTCCATGGCGAACTTATAACAAATCTGACCCTGCCACCCGTAAAACTTGGCAAAACTTGTTCCCAAGACTTTTAATAAAGACACTGATTGAATGCTGCAGCCTTTGCTTTGGTGAGGAGATTACTTTATCTCTAGCTGATTAGAAAAAAATTGAGAGATTCCAGAAAACTGTATATATATATATGTATATATAAATCTATCTATCAATCTATCTAGACAGATGTTTGCTTATATTATAGTTAGAGTGCTCAATATCAGTGATAGAGAGTGTGTACTAGATAAGCGTGTTCACGGAGTCTTTGGTGGCCGTGATTTTCTCACTTGCGCGAACAGTTGAGAAACTAAGGCCGTTGACTCCGTGTCTAAGTTATCTACTATATATAAAAAAGACTTTATACAGACATTCACATATATTTATATTATTCCGACAAGTTTCATTAAAAATAATTTTACTTTACTTATTATTACTTACTGTATCTGATACATTCTGAATATTTTTATATTTTATTATTTCACACTCTAGCAAAAAGAGAATCGAAACAAAATCATACCAATATAAAGCTTGTTATCGGACAACGATATGACAAGTCAACATGATTACTCTAAAAAATATTTTACAAAGAAAATTATGAAATTGCTTGGATAAAAAGTATTTCTACGCTATGTATTCATGCACATGATTAAACCAAGACTAACTATCTAAGAATTTATCTTTCTGATATCTATCATGAGAATATTTATAACGGGAACATTGGGTCGCTGTTTAGATCCTATTGGGACTCGTCAGCAATATACACCCAAGATCTCACCAGGGATCGAATCGACGATTCTGGTTGGATATATTGTGGTCGTCAGTTCGATTCTTGGTGGGATCTTGGGTGTATATAGAAGATATATATATGTCTTATATAGAAGATATATATATACATCTTATATATATATATATAAAGATAGAGAGAGAGAGAGAGAGAGAAATAGAGAGAAAGAGAGAGGGAGAGAGGTGGTTTGATGAATATATATTACAACATCCATGTATATATTTCCAGTAAATCCTAATCATCAACTTGTTTTTCGTTTTCATTACAATAGATCTGCGAAGCCAAGGAGCCTTGCGGACCATGAGGAACTTGTGTCCTCCGTAGTTGCAGAGTCTGCGGGCATCCTAAGCACAGCTCTGTAATTGGCCTTGTATATTAAGATAATTTCATACTCTCTATTACTTTCGAATTATATAACTAAATAAGAAGCAAAATTGTTGATAATTTTATTGAAAGAACTTATTCTTATTTGACTGAATTAATTCAATCTTTAAAAAAATATAATAAATAAATGTATCTAAATTGTTGATGCAAGCACATGGCAAATGGGCTGTATAACATGATAATGACATATTACTACTATTATAATTCGAATTTTCTGATTAAAGATGAAGCAAAATTGATAATAATTTCATTGAAAGAACATATTCATATTTGACTGAATTAATTTAATCTATTTTTTAAAGTAAATGTTTCTAAAGGCAAACATGAGCACATGTTAAATGCTGATTTAATGTCTTGGAATATTTTTGTGCTATATTTTTTATTCACTAAAAAATTAATCACTATATTGATTTCCATGAATCCGATTATTATATTATAGTAGATTAAGTGTTTTTTATTCTATTTTCATTTTTATTTTGTGTCAGTGAGAGAAAGAAAGAGAAAGAAAGAATGTGCGCACGCGGGTGTGTGTGTGTGTGTGTGTGCTTTAAGATTCCAATAATATTTTTATGTCTTCATTAGTCAATTTGTTCAAATCTATTTTCACTTTTTGGGTTCTTTTGACTTTCTCTTTATTCTCTGGTAATTGAAAAATAAAAGCTTTTCAAAAGCCACCACGAGATTTGGCGGAAAAAAAAGTCCCATCAATTTCTATTCGCCTTGTTCGTGCTATTCGCCGAATTAACACATCTTCAAACGATTCTTCCACATTCATTATGCGATCGGTGCGTGAACCTCAGAGCAAAATTTTCGCATAAAACTTATTATATTTCTGCCTTTGCAACTCTCTAAAGAGTCACAATATACAATTGTAGCAGCGGCCAGGCCGAATTATAAAATTCACCCTCATCAAGGGAGGTCAACTCTTTACCCTACCACTAACGCTGGCCCAACCACTAATGGATAGTAGTGATCACTGATACAGTCAGCTTACAACATCACTTTGATGTATTTCCCATTAAAAGCAAACACTTTGATCAATTCTACATCCATGTCATGTTTAACTTGTTGGTTCGATCTTAAATCAATTATATAACTCTTGTATTACATTATATTAGGAAACACAGCAAAAAATATTTCTTGATATTAACTTTATACTGGATCTTAGTTGTGATAAACATAATTTAGGAGGTTAAAAGGAAATTTACAAGTGGGAAAAACGATTAAGCATCGCATAAGTCTATATACAGTGAATTATTCAATATTTTTATCGTGTTCTATTGTTTTCAACTAATGCTGTAATATGTAATTGCATTTTAAATAATACAGATGATGCAATGTAATGAAAAAGTTGTGATGGTCTTGGGCATCAAATGGCGATTTCTAAGATCTTAAGAATGCGCGATAACCTTTTAAATTTCTAAACACATTATGTAGCAAATATTTCGTGGTTAGAAACATGTGATAGTTCTAATTACAGGCATGATAAATAAGAAAAACTATATTCTTAAATTTCCTAAATGTTCCTTCGTATTCTACGAAGTTGCCTATTAAATCGAAAAATGCCCGATGACATTCTAAATCATCCGAAGTCAGATAAAGACCATCACAAAACACGATTTATCACTTTGATAAAAGGAAACATTTTTCCAAAACACTCATTCGCCCAGGTGCTATCATATTTCATTAAAGCAAATAATTAATTTCAAAATTAAACGTGAAGTTTTAATAAAAACGAAACCAAAATGATTGAGAATTGAGTAATAAAAATGACTAATTAATATCGGCTCTGTAAGTAGAATATTGAACGTACACAGATTAGCATATCAAAATATCGAGCCTTATATTTAAATGGAACATTGTCTGTCTATGTCTCTACGTGTGTGTATGTTCGTTCCCTATAGACTCCGAAACGTCTGAACCAATTTTCTTTTCAATTTACACAGATGAACTTGATTTGTCTGTGAGTGTTCGTAGCTCGGTTTTGTCTCCGAATAACTACGAAAAATTAAGTTTATAGAAAGAATATCGTAGCGATGATTTAGAGTAAAAACGTAAAAATGTCATTATGAAGGTTTCGTTGGACTGTTGTTAGAGCATTTTTTCGCCCGACATAGTCTGCAGTTTTTTATCTTGCTTGGAGTTTGGAATAATAAAAAATAGTGCGTATCACTGAAAAGATCCGAAAGATCGAAACAGTTGTCCGGCACTGTAATATAAGTTATGCAAGATTTTGAATTTAATCATAACGTTATAATTAGATTGAAATATATATATATATATATAAATATATATAATAAAGAATAGATGTTTTATATTTGAAATTAGAATTAAATATACGACTTATTCATTCTTCATGATATTCATTACTACTGTTCCATCACAAATCCCTGCTCAAAAATGACTTTAATCAAACCTGAACTGAGGGATATATGCAAAGTAAATAAGAGAATTATTCAATATCCTAAAACATCTCTCTTGAGTTGTTTGAAATGAATCGGAGTCAAGGTTGAAATGTCAATAATGACAAAGATAATTTAGAGATCGAAAAGGGGGACCCTAGTCGTAAATCCTTGAGTTAAATACCGAATATGATTCCTTATTCATGAAATTATGATTGTCAGGTGAACGTAGAATCAGTAGAGCTCCCATAGGATTCTGATTGGTTATATATATCATGTTACAAAAACAATACGACATATAATAAGAAGTCATTACTATGACCAAGTTACTTCAAAGCTATATGTTTATAAAGTCTAACTTTCACCCTGAATTTAAACGTTACCATCCCCTTCAAAGATTTCAGTCAACTCAAAGCGCCTACGTTATAAAGCAATCGTACTATTTTAATATTATATATACTCGGTCGAGCACCAAAACAAGTTAGGCACAATGCCAGTTTTACGTGCTGATTACATTCCCGGACGTTTTGTAATCAGTGTTGTCCTTCAACTAGATGAGTTATTCTTAAAGAATTTAATAGTTGGGATTAAATCTACATTTTGATGTTATTTGGGCTGTCAAAATAATTTAAAAATTAACCCTTTGAACCCTGACTTGTCAAAATTACCAATTAACCAATCAAAGTTGTTCTATTAGAGGACCATGGAGAGCCAAAATAGCAGCCTTGTCGTTTTTTCCCTAGGTCACCAGGACCGATATATTGGTCCTTCAGGGTTCAAAAGGTTAAAACATTATTTTAAAGGCACAAAAAGAACATCAGTGCATATTTGATCCCAACCTGCGAGGTTGGAGCAGTGGTAAAAGCTTGGTCTCTGGAATCGTATTACACGAGTTCAAATTCCAGTCAAAACCACTACTTTCACTTTCACCTGTCTCGGGCAGATGAGTCCCGTTAACTCGGGGAGATGACTCATCTAGGCGAAGGGCAACACTGATTACAAAAGCCCATGGATGAGCACATAAAAAAAAGCCTTGTGCCGAACATGGGTTGGTGCTCGACCAAGTAAATATCATATTTGATCCCAACCATGAACAGAAAGCCCAACTAAGGCCAAAGGTTTAATTGGTTGAACTTTTGTGAATTTAAATAATATAAAGATTAGAGCTATAGTCTGCATAATTCATGTACAGCTTCATTTCAAAGATTCTCAAATAGATGTTTCCCTGAAAGGAAAACCTTAGCAAATTTAAACCTGAAGTTAAATTAATCTGTGATTGAAAAGTTATACCTTTATTAAGAGTTTAAAATGTACTCTTAGTTATTACTGGTCTTAGTTGGGATTGAAATCCTCAACTTCCGATAATAGCCACATAGGATTGTAAAATCTTAAGCCTTTTATCCTAAGGTTATGATGCAATCATTTATAATTTGTAAACTATTAGATTAATCGGTACCTGAATAACGTTTGCTAGGTCAACTAGTATTATAATATTCTGAAAAAAGAATAAAATAGTAATTTGAAAAAAAAAGAAAGAAAAAAACAGGATAAGAAGAAAAAAAGGAGGTAGAGATTAGAGCCAAAAGAAAAGGAACAAACAAATATGAGCTTTTAGACTAACATATGAAAAACTAAGCGAGAGAACTGGGGCGTTTTCTAGGATGCGAATTGTTTCTTTAGAATAAATATTTTACAGAATCTATTAGTGCGAATAAAAATGTTTCTCTTGTTAATTGTCTGGGGACAGGTGAGCAAAGGCTCTGTGCTACAAATAATGACGATAAAACCTGTGGATATTTCACGCTATTGAAACCGGCTGGATATACTGGCCAAGTTCCTTCAACAGGAAACTAGAAGATGAAAAATAGAATCAGTTGCCTCCCTCTGCGAAAATATTTCAACAGATTCGCTTGGGACTCTAACTTAGGGTCTGGCTTGGTGCTTGTTTTCTAAACATGCATGAGTCTCGGCTTCTTTTTTTACGCATACATTCACTCCTTTTTTCTCTTTTTTCTATGTGTCTCTTTCTCCCTTTGATGTGTCCGTCTAAATCAAAAGATGTGTCACAAAGTAAAAGATGATTTTTTTTGTTACCTACAAAGCTTTAGAAGCAGATCTAATGGGTAAATTTAACCATTTTTATATGTATATATATTTTGTGCCTGTTTTTCACCCTGTGTGTGTGTGCTCGTGTTCAAGTGTTGAAACATCTGTCTTTTAAAAGATGAATCGTTCTATAAATGAAAATTCTTTATCCAGATTTTTAAAACCAAATTTCGTTTATTAATAAATTTACTCATCCGGTGTTTTAAAAGCTGAATCAAATTTTAAATAAATCTTTTTATCCTGTTTTTTAAAAGCTAAATCTTTTTTTATAAATAAATGTACTTATGCTGCCTTTTAGAATCTTAATTGGGTAATAAATGTATCTACCTACAAAAACAGCTGTTTCAGTCGGCCTATCATTTTATGTATATCACTTTATTCGTTTTCTTACTTTAATGTTAATTAGTTTAGCTCATCTAATTTTATATTAAAAATGAATTCATATCTTGTCTTGATCATTTTATGACCTATAGTACTTATTCTCACACTTAATGCCTCTGTCTTTGATTGTTGTGCTATGTAATCATATTATTGTAATAAATGCTCTAAAGCATAAAAAAGAGTAAAATCCTTAAAATACATGTTAAAAAACTAAAGTAAAATACATAGCAGTTAAATTTCTATAGGAAATGACATTATGTTGCACAGCGCCTTTAAAAAATCACTATGCAATTTTCATTGTTTGTTATAATGCAAAAAATGATACGAACGAAAACTATTTTTTCAAATATTTCAATCGGTCATCTTAACCTTTTCCCTTAACTCCATAGTCCGCACTGTGTATGCTGCATTAGATTACGTTGTATTTGTAAGCAACATCATAGAATAAAATGAAAAGGCGTAAATAGCAGAATGTGTTAGTGATAATTAAACTTCTGTCTGTATTTCCTAGGTCTGTAATTGCAAATAAGAGATAATGATAAAAACTAATTTTAATTTAAATAAATTAATAAAATCAACACATTTCGTTGAATGTATTTTGAACAAATAAGGAGTTTCAATGATGAGAGAAAGCCAGGAGTAAATTAAAAGAAGTAAACGAAAGAAGAACAAAAAAATGCAAGGAAAAAAAATTAATATTCTGCTCGTAATTTCTTTAAAAAACATAATTAAAAATTCACAATTGATCAGAATAATAAAACGACAATAATTAGAATATGAAAAAGGAAAAGAAAAAAAAACTATCCGAAAACTAATGTAAATTACCCCCACATTTTTTTATGTCAATTAAGTTTTCTGTCTGAATCTATAAACAAACATCAACTCCCTAAAGAAATCTGTCTTTTTATGCTCAATTTTACAATCCTTGACTTTTCGGTATCCCCCCCTCCTTTTTTTAATGAATTGGAATTCCTTTAACGTACTAAATTTTCCATTCATATTTAAACCGGAGTACACCTGATATGACAGTATTTTTATGCATATTAACTTTGTGAGACTTTTTTCAAATCCTGATGGATCTGTTTTAATTTTTTATTGATACACTAGAAAATCTTATGAATCCCTCGATTTTTTTCACCTTCAAAAAATTTCACCAAAGTGCGTTGAGATAGCAAGAGTTATCTGTCCCTAGAATTTATAGAAAAGTAGTATATCTATGCCCTCAAAAAGTGACAACAATATTGTTTATAGTTTTATATTCCTCAAAATTATTATAGAATAATGAGATTTTTCCCGCTTATTTTTTGGAAAAAGAAAAAAAATTTTTTTGATACTATTAAAAAATAACTATATAATATCTACATATTAAATCATGAATTTTAACTTACACTAAATGAACTAAAGAATTACACATATATCAGTACGATCAGAGTACGAGAGTCGTTCCAAAATAATAATCGCCTCAGTGGGATCTCTTTAACTGCGTCGGGTTCGTCAAACATTCAATGGGCGTCGGTGAATGTTGATTGGTTCGCTTTTTTGGAGTATTGAAGAATTCAAAGATGTATCACTGCTTATGACACACATCCATGACAGGGATTGGTTTCTTAGAGTCTCACATCGTCAATATCTGCAACAGAGAGATGAAACTTTCAGGTCATGAATGCATAAGTACATTCATAATAACAATGCTATTTGCGATTCCCTTCGATTCATTCAGGAAGAATGATGAAATAGAATGCGTCGCTTTTGGAACGACTCACGTACTATCATCTTCTCTATCATTACTATTTGATAATTATTTTTTATTTCATCTTTTATTTTTTCAATTTTTTGTTTTTTGCTCACCAAAGAAATGTGTAGAGCCCATTAAAATTTTTAGAACAAAATAACTGGATTAAGCTCCCTGGGAAAAGTACGAATCCCCACATCCCCTCCAGCTTTTGGATCAATAGTGCATATTGTGTTGTTCAAACAACTACGAGTGGACAAAAAGAACTAATCTAAAAAACGATTGTTCTCGGCATTAAATGGCCGAAAAATGTTAATATGCTGAAAAAAATAATCATACAAACAAATAAACAGAATGGAGTAATTTGAATTTTAGGAACTAGAAATATTTTTTTCCCACCGGAGGAGAGACAATCAATTTCTTTCTATCACGTTGATGATCTCAAAAAAGATTTTTACCTTATTGGGTTGGAGCTACTAATTCACGGTTAGGTGAAACATGCTAGCATAATTACAGGTGTGAACTTAACGCAGGTTTGTCCTCAATGTGATTGGTCTCTAAAAATTGGTCCCAAGTGAAATTGCACGCTAATAACGATCTTGTTCACAGGGTTCAATAGAGAAAATAAACCAAAACAGGTGCATCGCCTCCAGAAACATTGCTTGTTGAATTTAATGTCAGGTGATGAAAACATAATTTCTAAAAATAGGCTTCCCATAATATTTCTTTTAACTTAATAAATAATTAAAATTTTTAATGCGTGAAGAAAATTAAAAATATTTTTAACTGTTTATCTATCGCTTGTATTTTTAATATTTAAAATAAAATTGATAATGGTATTCGTAATATTTAGTATAAAATTGGTAATGATATTCTTAATATTTAAAATAATATTCATAATGATATTCTTAGTGTATCAAATAAAATTCATAATGATTTTTTAGTATTTAACAAACTTCCTAATGGTATTCTTAATTTATGAATTAAAATCCATAATGATATTCTTAATATCTAAAAAGAAATTATACTGGGATTCCTAATATCTAAAATAAAATTCATAATTTAGAATTAGGTAAAACATAAAACAAATAGTATTTGTTTTAGAGTGTGCAAATCATGGGTAAATGTAGATACAGTTGAAAAGTTATAAGTATTGAATATAAATATAGAGTTTAATTAATATATATGGGATTTAGTTAAAAACTGTAAGCGAAATATCATTATCGAAATTTTCAGTGTTGGATTAAAACATTTAAACGGAGGAAGTCCGCTTGTGATAGAGGATTAGCATTCGGACTTTTGAATCATGATACGCAAGTTCAAATCGAAGTCATTCCATTATGTTCACAATCAGGTGCATGCGCTTGGGAAAGGTATGAATGGGTGTAATTCCAAACAATATAATGACAATTAATGATGCTGGATAAGAATGATAGTTCTCAGATTTAAATGGCCGAAAAAGTTGATATGTCATAAAAGAAAACAATCAATGAATCAAATAAAATGTGCCAAATTTTTCACAAGCAATAGCAACTGAATTAAAAACAAATCAATTCATATCTAGCAGTATTTATGATATTTAAATCTTGGCAGTTGAATTGTACATTTACGATGAAGTATTGGAATGAGGTGAAGAGATAAATAATTAATGTATTAAATACTAGTATGTAATCTCGTGAAAAATAACAAGCTCTAATATTTAAAAAAATTTATAAAATAGTATGGAAGAAGATGAACAATTTTTTTAAGATATCAAGTACAAATGAACAGCTACAACAGGGATTTAAATACACACAACTAAAGCCTGATGGTAACAACTGGTGAAAGGAAATCTGGACGTTAGAACAATCTATAAAGTACGATATGCAAAAAACTTTGTTTAAAACAAAGAAGAAATACCATAGAAACGTATGGAATACTTCAAACTGCTTTTTGACTGCCATCTATGAATTATATATACATTATAAACTTTATTTTAAAAGTTAAGTATTTGAAAATTCACTTCTATAAAGTTTCATAAACGATATACATATATATATATATATATATATATATATATATATATAGTTCATGAAAATTTATAGAAGTAAATTTTCAAATACTTAGCTTTTAAAGTATATA
>JAYKTE010404020.1:0-10614 GCA_036873565.1 Xipholeptos notoides
TTTGAATGTGTGATCACCACAGTCTAGTAGAAAGTGCTTCATAGTGTAGTGTTCTTGGCATATCGAGCATTATGAGAAGTTTCCATTTTCTAAGAGGAAGGAGTGGGTTATATGGGTGTGTTCTAGGTGAATATGGGACAGCACCACTTCCTTATATGTCATGTCGAGACATTAGTTGTTGTGGTATGATAGTTTTAAGTTAAATGTTACTTATGATTCAGAGGAATTTTTCTACTATATTTTTGTATAGTTTAGTTTCTTTTAGGAATCTGAAAATATTTTTTGGATCAACCTTTAAAAGAAACTGGGGTTTTGTTTCTTGGTTCAATAGTGTATCAAACTCTTATAATGCATTTAATGTTGAATATTTCACTTTTCAGACATAGCAAATTAATTGTAGAAAAGATGTTTGTGGTTACAAAATAGATACATAAATTCATTGATTTTCTTTACACCTCCAGGCAACCTCTAGGCATGTTTTCAGTGCTGAAAAACCACATCATGGGAAGTTTCGGGCCTCATCTTTAGCATACTCCCTCTGTGGGTGGCCCAACCCCATGCTATTTAGTATACAGTCTGCAAGATAATGAACTTATTGCTACTGTTGATTTCATATTATCAGATGCCTAGAATAAGTACCTATGATTATTTTCATAGATAGATTACAAACTAGTACAAAAAAAAATGAATGCTAACTTCTGATTGGGCCATATATAAAGAAAGATCCTTAATGAAACCTAAAAAAAAATTTAGTTAGAGCTTTACATGATATTGAATATTTACTTAAAGATCTGCTTAATCCCCTCAAAACTGTCAAATGAACAAATGATATTTAACAAAACTATAGATTATGAATTCTTAATGCACTCTCAGACTTCATGAAAGACATTAACAAATTTTAGTCTGGCAATGCGAGGAACCAGTTCATCACTGACTCCATTAAGACTTTTAGAATTTGAACCTAACCTGAAATCGTCATCTACCAACTACTGTAAGCTAAATTTCTGGAATCTGCAACAATTTCTAGATGAGTGAATTATCTAGCAGATAAAAGATTCAACAAAAAAGATCCTTCCTACAATAAAATGAAAGATTATCTTATATCATCTGCCAGTTGAATGAATAATTGTCGTTGCTCCAGCTATGCGTGAGATCTCCAACTTTGACAAGGCGGAAAATTAACAAATTTTGCAAGGTGCCAGAAAAATATTCACCAAGAAAGAATTATTTAAATCAAGATGACAAACGAGATGCGGATAAGTAAAATGTGCTCAAGAGAAAAAAAAATGTCACAAATCTGAATGATGACAATTTATCCTCATCTGGTAAAGATAATAGATAAACATTACTCAGCAACTAGCAAATAATGCCAAGCATTTTTTTTATCAAAGAATCAAAACGGGCCCTACCACCTCTAAAGTTTGCACATTATATGCAAAGAGACAGGTTGAAACTTCATACTCTCAAAAAACAGAATACAAAAAAATAAAAAGACTCAGTTGATTTAAAATATCAAATAAAGACTAGCAAATAGCTAGTGTAAACAAATGCACATAACAAAAATAAATAGAAAATACAGTTCAATGGTAGTCATCACAATCCCACTATTTGTTAGAACTACAAACAAGATGGCTTGGGATGTTATTGTCAACATCCACCCACCTCATAATCAAGGGCATATCATTTTAACCACCATTACTAAACCAAACGCTTACATTCCATAGATAAAAATGATAAGAACATTACCATCCACACATTTGATAAGCTTTCCAAAAAGGTGATGTACTAGCTTATCCTACAATCTATCACACATAATCATCATTATCAGGCAGCAAAGGTGGAGGAGAGGTAAAATATTGGACTCTGGAATCATATTATTTGAGTTCAAATCCTAGTCAAAACCATTTCATTCACTTTCAGCTACCTCAGGCAGATGAGGCTCGTTAAGTCAAGAAAATAATTCACCTAGGTGTAAGGATAACACTGATTTCAAAACTTTGGGTAGATGAGAGCCGTCAACTCAATGAGAGTAACTCATCTAGGTGAAGGGAAACACCGATTACAAAAGAAATATGATGAGCATGCAAAAATGACCCTGTGCTTAACTTGGTTTTGTGCTCAACCAAGTATATTTCATTATTATTATTATCATTATATTTCAAACTCAAATCCTTTGTTACATTGTTATATTTCTGGTATGATTTTAGAAGTTGGGTTTTTGCTATGTATACTTTTTTTCAATCTTAGAAATCAAGAATAATATGATCGAATGGAATGTTTGATTTATTATAATTAGTAGCTCTTCCTATACCATAAATGAGAACAATAGCAACATGATTATTTGCAAGAACAAAACATGAATTTTCAAAGATTTTTCAGACTTGCCACCTATTATTTATTAAAAACTAAAGTCACAATACATTACATCTCTAATAACCATACATAATCAAAATGTCACTTAAAAAAATTCTAGCATGACCAGTAACATAAATGATAGTTTCTGGTTTAATTTTTCATGTATTGTTATCATCTCTTATAGTGCTTATGTTATTTAAGAACACAATGAGATAATAATTCAATTGAATTGTACATTCCAGTTTTAATTTTCAGAGGTTTTAATTATTATTTAGAGACTTTTGAAATTTAAATGTTTGGAAGATATAATTACTAAAACTATGTACAAGGTCAGAAGTATTTAACGATTTCAAATTCTAACAAAATGGAAAGGCCATGGTAAACTGCATAAACAATATTCTCTTCAAATAAGAAAGGTCAGCTAATGACAATACAATGGCCCATCGTAAAAGTAAAACAACATTCTTTTATAGACTATGCATGCATAAACTCCAATCTTTTCTGGAACTAAACACATTGAATATTAGGAATTGGTTATGAAAACTGTCATTAAAAATACAATGCTAAAAATCATCTAAAAAATAATTATTTTCAAAATTTTATTTCATACTAGAAGTATTACCTGACTTTGCCCAGGCAAAAGGTAGTTAAGAAAGCCTATTATACAAGGAAGATGCACATTTTACTGGTCTGAATGATTGAGCTATACAAATTTCCGTGATCTTAATGCTTTCAAGCTCAATTTCGTGTTCATTTCAATTTGTGTTTTTTGTAATTCCAAATTTTGTTCCGAAAGCAGCTATTCTGGATTAATATCAATTAAAGTGTTCCTGAGGACCAAATAACCCATACATCCAATTTCAGGTGTTTAGACCCAAAGTTGGCAAAGTAGTTTAGTAAATACCAAAATAGTTCAATCTTTTAACTTTGACCCCTTAGCAGCTAAACTTCCGGATCAAAACCACACGACCAGTTAAAAAGCTTTCGCCAGGTACCCTATGGAATTTGAAGTTAGTAGACCGAAAATTGGCCTAGTAGTTTGGTAGGGACTACCAAACCACACACACACACACACTTTCACTTTTAGATATAAAAATTTCATATAAATTCCAATTATCTAATCTGATTGGCTACAAGTGACACCTACCAGCATTTATTGAGCATAATATGAAAGGCACAATATTGTCACATCTTACCTGATGATATTAAACATCAAATGCGAAAATAGTTTTTAGTTTACTTAAAAAAGACTTAGTAGTGTTAGACAATCAATACATTTTCGTATAAATCAAAAAGGAATTGCTTTATTTATTCTTTATAGATATAAATAGCCGCATCAAAAATAAATAAGCACATAGATTTCATTAAACTGTAAGCTTTATTGTTTTGTTAATGTTTGAATGCAAGTTTTGGGGGTGGGGGTCATACTAATTTAAGAGTGTATCAAAGAGAATATTTAAAAAAAATTGATATTGCCTATTCCTGATGAAATGTATGCTATACGGGTTCAATTTATCAAATATAGTCATGAATAGATAATAATAATATACTATATATTTATTTTGTAGCCAGATTACTTTTATAATACAGCATATAGAGATAAATATCTTTAGGAGATAAAGTGAACCAATAAGCCATCTTAAGTAGCTATTCATGAAATTAAGTACCTCAATTTATAAATAAATATACATTTCCTTTGTTCACTTTCATTCTGTATAAAATGTCTAATTCTATTTTACATGAATACCACAATAAATCATAAGGATTACTTTATTCAGCTTAAATATTTTAACCCTTTCTTACAGTTATGAGTCATCTATTCTTGGCTGTGTTTTATTGAAGTACAGAGTATCTAGATTCTTAGTGACAGTACCTGTATGCAAAACTATGCAGCAACATTTAGTATTAACATTAAAAAGCTTGTTTATATAGAAAATAAACTTGTATATAGATGCATAATTTTTTTTCTGGGAATTTAAAGACATATTTGTAAAAAATTATAATTTTCTTAATTCTTAAATTGAGGGGCACAGTTTGAAGGTTAAACATCTTGAGAGAGTTCAGAGTTGAAATAATTTTATTTCAATTAAATGTCAATTCTAACTGAAAAGAACAATTTTAAAAGTAATTTATTGAAGAATAAACCATATTTAAATGGTCTTATTGTCTAATAATTACTGAAAAAGATCATGTTACAAAGTATTTACTTAACATTTATTAAATTATGCTTATGTATCTTTTGAAAGGTTATGGAAACTGTTGTAATCTTTAGACTTAGAAATATGATAATGTTAATTCCAGCAAAATTAAGTATTTAGTAGAGCTAAAACTTATTTTAAAAAAAGTAGTTATTTCTAATAATATTAAAAAAGATGTTTTAGGAATCAGCTAAATGAAGTAAAATTAATACTTATCAGGCATAGTAAATAGAAGAAAGTTTACCAAAGATCAGATTTATCCAATCACTAGAACACCCATTGCATCAAATAAATATTTAATTTAATATTTACTTGTTGACACAACCTTGATCAAAAAGTATTCACAAATATTTTAAATTTAAAATAAAATAAAAACTTTTATTTCCTGATTTTACTTTTTATTTTAATGTTAAATTTTTTTTTCTTTTTAGTAAATTTTACAGCACACCTGAGGAGTGTATGTTTTTTCTTACTCAGCTTTTTACAATTTTACCAGTTAAAATAAATTAGAAATATTGGATAAATTAAACATTTTTTAAATATTGGATAAAAAAAAAAATGTCTTTTTGTTTTGACTTTTCAATAAAATTCTGAATATCAAAGAATTTTATTGAATGGTAAAAATAAGAAGTTCTTTTATTCAATATCTAAAATTTGTTAATTTATCTAATATCTTTTAATTTATTAATTTATTCTAACCAGCAAAATTTTGTATTAAAAAATAAAAAATTTATAAATATACTTCTTCTCATTCATAAAGTGAAGATACAAATTAGTCAAATGCTTTAAGTGTGTTTTTTTTTTTAACAAAAAACACTATTTAGACCCAAATATTCTGTTTTTAAACAAATAGGTAAGAAATAGATCAAAGAGGATTTTTAATTGGAACTGACAAACAGGAAACGAGGTTTTGTTTTCTATTGTTTTTTTTGTTATACTACAATTTCAAAAATATCTTAAATGAAATTAATCCTTCCCTCTCCTTTAAGTTCAAAGTTGAATGAAATTAACCAATAAAATTAAACAGCAGATTTAAAAAAAATTCCTCTTCCTTTTATTATTAGAAATAGGTAAAAAGAGTAATTTTTAAAATGGAAATATTGGACTGAAGCAGGATGTAGCGTTTCATACAACAAACGTTTGACTTATGAAATTTTCACCAATCATTAATGAGAAAGCAAACTTTGTAATGATTTGATAAGTAAAAAAAACAAAAAACAATATACTTTTTCTGTTTTTGACTTATGAAATTTTCAGCAATCATTAATGAGACAGCAAACTTTGTAATTATGTAACCGTTTTAATCCAGCAGTCAGGCAATGCCGGTTAATCTGCTAGTGAGTGAGTGTATATATATATATATATATATATACATACATACATACACACACACACTTGCATGCACACATATATCATTGTTACACAGTAGTTTTAATTAATACTTATTGTTGAAGATAAGTATTTCTTGCTTCTAACACACATGACTTGTTACAACTGATTGCCTTGATTATCAGACGTTCCAGCTGACTTGAGTCATTTGCCTTTCTGTATATCTTACAGAGATGAGAGAGAACAAGTTGGAAATATATGTGATAGTCATAAGACCACATTAGGTTCTGTGTCTAGGATAAGACATATTATATCCATAACTTAATGAAATTAATTTCCCAATCTATGAATATACCCATAAATTTTTTTTGACAGATTCTTAGATAGTCTTGATACAAAACACCAACTTAAAATAGAAATTTGCTCCAAAAATTTTTCAAGAATATTTTTTTTTTATAATTACATGCAGATTTACCAATTATTGTCCCTGGAAGGGGGTATTAGATACATTAAACATGGTTTATGATCATAATAAAATAAATAAACAGGGCTATGATGTTTATCATGATGATATATATACCTGGTCAAGCACCAAACGATGTTAGGCTCAAGGCCAGTTGAACATGCTCATTATATCCCCTAGGCTTTTTGTAAACAGTATTGTCCTTCACCTTGTTACTCATCTTGAGTTGACGGCTCCCATCTAGCTAGGTTTATGAAATCAGTATTATCCTTACACCAAGATGAATTACTCTACAGAGTTAACGAGCCTCATCTGTCCTAGGCAGCTGAAAGTGAATGAAATGGTTTTGACTAGGATTTGAACTTATATTCTAGAGTCCAAGATTGTATCACCCCTGCATCTCTGCTGCCCACCTGATGTTTATCATGATATGTTCTTATTAAAAAAAAAAGAAAAAAAAAACTCACCCCTTTTCTTTCTAGTACAAACATTATTTTATTTTATATAATAAACTTTATTTTATACAATTGTTCTTTTATTGCTTTCTATATTATCAGAATTCTTTGATATCTGTCCTTTCTATTTTTATTAAATATCCCATGCCTTTATAATAAAACATCATAGCAACAATAAATTTTATTTTTTCAATATATTTCTTTATGCTATGGACATCATAGATTCTTTGAAGTAGATAAACAAAATTCTATATTTGTTCATTCTAATTAAAGATGTTTTTACTTTGTTCAATAAGGATTCTTCAATCGCCAACATTCGTATTCATAAAGCAGACAAATTAATGGCAAATATACAAGGCCAATGTTGTTAGATCTGTTTTGTTTTTGATCATTTTATTTACAAAATACAATAAATTATAACAACACATGGAAAGCAAAATAGCGGAAATTCAATAATTTATTTTGATATTGGTCTACTACTAATTTCTTTGTAATTTCAATTAAAATAATGTACATTGTAAGTTGACAGGTTTATCAGCGTGGGAAGTTTTATGTTCGGAACTTAAAATAGGATTTTCTAGTCTATAGTCAGTATATTGAGTTAAAATGATTAATGAATATTAGATAAAGTATTAAAAATGTAAAATGTCTTATATTTTAAGGCAGCATCTTTCTACTAAAGTCACAAGTGGCTTTATTGAATATAAGAAATTCAATAATTGGTTTTGGAAAAATATTAATAATACAGAAACATTTTTATAAACTACTAGAAGTATTGTCCACCTTTGCCCGGTCGCTGGGGACTTGCTACTAAGGTAGTTAAGGAAGCCTATTATATAGGAAAGCAGCACAGTACATATGCAAATTTGGGTGGTCAGAATCATTCTGGTATTTAAATGTTGGTGGTCTAAAGACCCAAAATTGGCAGAGTAGTTTGGTAGAGACTGAAATAGTTCAATCTTTCAACTTTGACCCCTTAGAAGCTAAATTTCTGACTCAAAAAGCTTTCGCCAGGTCTGAATACCCTGCATCAAATTTCAAGTCTGTAGACCCAAAACTAACAGAGGAGTTTGGTAGAGACTTATTGTCCACACACACACACATTATATATATATATATATAAAAAGATTAATAAAATGGAGTTGCTTTAGAAACTAAATTCACTTGATTTAGGCAGATGGGACCCATTTAAGGAGAGAAACTTCAGTGAAAAAAAGATTTCTACACAGATTTCAAAATTTTAAATTACTTATATGAACTGGTGTTGGTTTATCCATGGGCTCAATGATGCATCAACTTTTACAGTTGTTTAATGCTGAAACAGTTATTTTTGATAAGGTTCCTAGTTTTGTTAACAGGTTCCTTAGTAGTGGCACTATTTTATCTAGAGTTCTTAGGCCTGAGAAGAATCATATCTTTTCTAACAATATAAAACAAAGTATGGTAAGAATTATGTTTGCCTCCAATGAATAAACATGATCACTTTTAAAAAAATAATCATATACACAAACAAGCAGAATGTTGGAGATAATATTATGGTGATGAAAAAACAAAAAAAAAACAAAAAAAACTGGAGATAAAATGAAATCTTAGATGTGCAATAAGAAAATGTTTGATAAAACAAAGCAAAATTTAGCTGAAACCTAACATGTTATATTATTAATTCTATCTAACTTTAGGAATCAAGGCAAATACAGTTTTATTTTTTCATGCCCTCTTTTTAAAAACAATCAAGTACCCAAATTTTTATAAGCAAAATTAAAGTTCAAATCTCAGAACAGCATATTGATAATTATTAACATTGTACAATAAAAAAGAATAAAATAATTAACGTTAATTATGAATATGTTTTTTATTTGTTTTTTTATTTTGTTTAATGGCACATCAACCTTTTAGGTCATTTAATGCCGAGAACAATTTTTGATAAACGTTCTTTTGTCCACATGTTTTTTTAACACAATATGTACTATTCAATCCATAGCTGGAAGGAATGTGGAGATTCATACTTTTACTAAGGGCATTAGACCAAATATGAACGTAACAGAACGACTGAGATTTGAACTTGCGTATTATGATTCCAAAGTCCAACTGCCTATCCACTGTCCCAAGTGGATGTCCCCTGAACATTTTTTAAATATTTTTATAAATTCAGGAGTATGAAGAAGGTTTTGTATACCCTATAATCTGAAATGTTTAAGATATTAGAGAAATTTCTTGTGATGTATAAAAATTTATCTATCTCAAATTGATTGGAACATTAACCAGTCAGTTTCAGAACAGAATTTAGTATTTATGTTCTATTCATTTTGATTCTTGAAGTGGAGTGCTATAGAATGAGAAATGTTACAAGATTCAAGGTAATGATAAATATTAATAACAGTTTTAAAAGGAATTCATGGAAAAGTTTTGTTAGACTTAGATTAAGAAATGGATGCTATCTAAGCTTAAGGATATTTAAATATGATTGAGGATTCACTGTATTGTGTAGCTGTAGTGTTAGAATAGTATGTAGGATTTCTTGAATTTTAGCCAGTTTCTCTTACAGACATCTTTTGTTTTTGAAAATATTTTGTTGCAATATTTTTGGTCTAATGAGTGTAGGGTATAGCCGTCAACATTCCTGCAAGTCCACTTATAGGGAGGGGTGTAGCTGCGAAGAGAATATATGCAAACTAAATTAGACAGGCTAGACTAGAAACCAAATGAATTTTTCATCATTATTTCTTCAATTTTTATATTTAAAATAGAAAAGGATTAAATAGGAAAAAAATCAAGAAATTATAAAATAGAGACTCAGGAAAAATTGGGAAATTTGTATGTTTTTTATTTAGAAAATTCAAGAAATTTCTTTGAGTATTTTTTTTTAAATATAAATCTTATCAAGTTGGTCATTCTGGTAGGGTTTGATATCAATTGATTGTTATGTTATCATTAAGTTTATGCATCGTAATAATTTTTTCTGAATGAACAAGGAAGCATATAAACAAATATAAAAATATTTAAGGTTTCTAAAATATAACTTGCTCATTCAAGATATTTATTTCTATGGCGGATTCTTTTTTCTGTATTTTTCCTCATTATTCTTTTAAAATAATTTGCAAGAAATAAAAGATAATGGAATCAAAAGTTAATTTCTGCTTGGAAAGTGACAATTCGGAGGAGATCAACAAAATCATGAACAATAAAAATGAATTATGACTGATCAAATTTGAGAGATGAGTTTTGATTATTATTACTATAATGATTCAAATTAATTGAACTTCTATTATCTTTATTGTTTAGATTCATAGCATTTTAGTCAACTTGCCCTTCTATTTGCTTCTACTTTACATATGAAGTTGTAATTTCAGGCATTGGTTTATATAGGATCTATGACTTTCATGTTGAGGGTATCGGCTGAATCCTGACTGCGCAGATATAGATGAAAAGGTTTAACTGTATACAGTGGTGAGCAAAAACCTTAGAACAATGGTTTTGAATTGGGAAAAAAAACTTGATAACAAATGCTTCAGAGCTCTGAAAAACCTCAAATTATCAGGATATTTACTAGACTAAACGAGGAATGAAATATGAAAATTAGATTTTTGAAATAATTTTTTTTCATTTTATAACACAATGGTTTACTTCTGGCCAGGCAGAAAGATCAGAATGCCATACAAAGTCTTAAAAATTTAAAGGTTAAAGATCTATCCTTTGTACTTAATATGTAGACCATTGCTATTAATAACAGCTTCACATCTTCTGTCACAAGAGTGAATTAGGGCCCCCGCACTTATCAAATGCTATCTTTTTCCATTCCTCTTTCTAGTGGTTT
>JAYKTE010404131.1:0-10614 GCA_036873565.1 Xipholeptos notoides
ATAACAGTTGTTGGGAGTAAACGTATTATTATATTGTATTTACTTGTCCGAGCACCAACCCAATTTAGGGACAAGGACTGGGCTTTTGTAACCAGAGCTGCCCTTCACCTAGATGAATCACTGTCCAGAGTTAACGAGCCTCATCTGCCTGAGGCAGCTGGAATCGTATTTGAGGAGTTTAAATCCCAGTCAAAACGACTGGGATTTGAACTCGTCAAATACGATTCCAGAGACCGAGTTTTTTTCCATTGCTCCAACCTCGCTGCCAATAAGTGTATTGATATGTAGTTTATTTAAATAACCATTTTAGATCAATGACTGGTTTTTTAGTAACATTTTTTATAAGCATTTCTTTGTATTGATAGGTTTCTTGGCCAAGTTATTTGGATATCTGCTTAGATTTGTATTTGTCTTCGTGGGGACAGATTTTCTGATTACACCGTATTTCTTCTTTTTTGTTTTTGCTATTTTATACTTTTTATGTTTTTCGCCTCTTTTTATTCTATTTTTTCGATTTTTAGTTTTCTTTTAGTATCCCTTTTTTGGCTTTTTTCAAATCTTTTTTTCCCTTTTTTTGCTATTCATTTTTTTTTGCATTTTTTATTTTATTTTTTCGATTTTTAGTTTTTCTTTTTTTTATCCCTTTTTTAGTTTTTTTTAAATCTTTTTTTCCCCTTTTTAGCTATTCAATTTTTTTGTTTAACTTTTATTTTTGCTTTTTTATTTCATTTTTCATTTTTTTTCATGTGTAAAAATCTTTTTTTTGCCTTTTTGTGTTGCTTTTTTTATCGGATTTCTAAGAATCTGGGTTTTTTTTACTTTTTTAAATTTGTCTCCTGTTTATTTTTATTTTTTTTAATCTTTTTCCCTTTTTATTGCTTTTTATCTCATTTTTAAAATCTTTTTTCTTTTTTTTTCGCATTTTTTTGGTATTTTTTAAAATCATTTTTTGTTTTTTTGTCGTTTTCTGCTTTTTTTAGTTTTTTTTCTGTTTTTTGTTGTTTATTCGCTCTTTTTTTTTTACTTTTGATTGTTTTTTTCGCTTCTTTTTACTATATATTTGCTTTTTCACCTTTTTTGTTTTTTTCGCTTTTTATCTTTTTGTTCGTATTTAAAATCCTTTTTTCATTGTTTTTCTCTTTTTATCGCTTTTTTGTCATTTTTTTGCTTTGTGTTGTTGTTTTTTTCTTTTTTTTTTCGCTTCTTATTGATTTTTCACCTTTTTTTCGTTTTTTTGTTGTCTTTTCCCTTTTTATCTTTTTAAAAAATATTTTTCTCCATTTTTTTTTGCTATTTTGTTTTTTATCCATTTTTTCGCTTTTTAATTTTTTATTCGTATTTTTCTTTTTTTTTTCTTTTTCGTGTTTTTTTCTTTCTTCCCCTTTCTTTCCCTTTCTTTTGCTTTTTTTTAAATCTTTTTATTTCCCTATTTTTTTTTCTTTTTAATCTTTTTTCGCATTTTTTTCTTTCTTCCCTTTTCTTCTTCTTTCTTTTCCTTTTTTAAATCTTTGTATTTCGCTATTTTTTCTTTTTTTTTCTATTTTTTCTTTTTTTACTTTCTTTCCTTTTCTTCCTCTTTCTTTTCCTTTTTCTTAAATCTTTGTATTTCGCTATTTTTTCTTTTTTTTAATCTTTTTCACATTTTTTGCTTTCTTTCCTTTTCTCCCTTTTCTTTATCTTTTTATTTCGCTATTTTTTCTTTTTTTTCTTTTTTCGCATTTTTACTTTCTTCTTTTTTCTTCCCATTTCTTCCTCTTTCTTTTCATTTTTTTAAAAATCTTTTTATTTCGCTATCTTTTCTTTTTTTTCTTTTTTCGCATTTTTTGCTTTCTTCCCTTTTCTTTCTCTTTCTTTTGCTTTTTTAAATTTTTTTATTTCACTATTTTTTATTTTTTCGCTTTTTTATCTTTTTTCGCATTTTTGCTTTCTTCTCTTTTCTTCCCCTTTCTTTTTTTTTAAATCTTTTATTTAATCTTTTTATTTTGCTATTTTTAGTGAGATGGGACGCCATTTTGTGCCCTGATTTTAAATCTCCCCTTCCCCCTGTCTAAAGCACAAAAGTTAACGGAGGCCATTACGACTATTTAAGACCCCCCAACCCTTCCTTTCCGACAAGTTTGTAAATATTGTATTTCCCATCGAAACCCTCCCTACTCCGACCCAGGCTGACTCTCTAACTCTACCAGCACCGAGCCCACCTCTAACCCCACAAGAAAAAATCGAATATTCTTCTTTAGCTGGGATTCGGAAAAGACTATTCGACAGAACACAAATGGAAGGAAGGAAGGAAGGAAGGAAGGAAAGAAGGAGTTTGAGTTTATTTGTATTTTACTGCATATAAATCATTTTAGGTCATTTAATACCGAGAACAATAATTTTTGGTAAAAAATGTCATTTAATACCAAGAACAATCATTTTTGGTAAAAAATATCATTTAATACCGAGAACAATCATTTTTGGTAAAAAATATCATTTAATACCGAGAACAATCATTTTTGGTAAACGTTAGTTTTTTGTACACACTTAGCTTTTTGAATAACACAATATGCGCTATTTAACCCATAGCTGGAGGGAAAGTGGGCATTCATACCTTTCCTAAGGGTATTAGTCCGAATATGAACGCAAACGAAAGGACTGGGATTCGAACTCGCATACTACGATTCCGAAGTCCAACTGCCTATCCACTCGGCCAAATCGACTTCCCCTGTATTATTATTGGAGGATCAGAAACCTGATCATTAGAAGTAGAAAAGGACATTAACACACCGTTATCTGAAGTATTAAGGGATTGCTTTGAATTTTGTATAGTCAGTGGTCTCTGTTCTGAAGGAGTTATAGCACTCGACGATAACTTTTGTTCATAACTGGGTATATTTACTTGATCAAAAACGAACCTAAGTTAGGCACAAGGCTATTTTTATGTGCTCATTATATCCCTGAGCTTTTTACTGGTCCCTTCTGATGGTAGTGGAGTAAGTTGTATGACTTCATGCCACAGGCAGATGAATTAACATTACTCTTTTGGCATTCAACAATATCATATATATTTTGTGTGTGACCATAACCCTTCAACAGAGAAAATTTATAAAACAAAAATGAATTATTGAAAAAACTTTTGCAAGTGTACACGCATAACCAATTTAAACTCGTGCAATCAATTTTCATTTTAATCACGTGTTAGTTGATGTGAAGGCGTCATGTCTAAAACTGCCCCCCACATCAATCACCCAAGGGTTAAAGGCTCTGGCTATATCTGTTAGTTAATCTGTCCCAAGAAGTGTTAAGTGCTCTCTCCAGCCCCACATATCAGCCTGTACCAGCATTTCACACTGGAACCTTTTGAATAAAATTTATTAAAATCTAAAAGTTGTTTTGTTTTCGTTTGATGAATAGATATGCACAGAAAAAAGGATTTTGAAGGGAAAGGTATTTTTTTCTTAAATAGAAAAAAATACAACGGTCGCCCGCCCGGCCGGTCAGTGAGTGAGTGAGAGTGAGTGACTGGACTGGACTGGACTGACTAGTGTTCATTTCCTGGAATAATGTTTTCTGCAAAAAATAATATTATTCATTGGTGATGAACTAAATTTTAATATGTATCAATATTTAAAAACAATAATTTCAATAATATAACAAATTATTTCTCTAACATTTTTTTAGGGCAAACGATGGATTGACATTGTTTACTTTTAGTTTTTTATTACTAAACTTAGATTTTGTAAAGGGAGACAATTTGCGATCTTCAATTTACTCATTTTTGGAAATCATGGCGACCGTTAACATGGCGGTAAACTCCGGTATGTTTTTTTTTTTAAGTCTTTCATGAAATATATTTATATATTTAAATTGTATGTCAATTGGAGAAATATCATTTGTTTAATTTGATTAGCATTTTCATTATTGGTTCAAAGAATACGGAAACTTCATTTATATAACTAAAACTACCAAACAATTTAGGTTCAAACACGTGCCTTTTCACATTTACAAAAAAAATGTAAATTTTAAGGAAGTTGTTTTTTTTTGTTAAAGTCAGTTTTCATCCTTGAAATTTCAACTTGCTATATATCAATCTACGCTTCTCCATTAAAAATTAGATTTTGTAAAACAGAATCACTTTATTTCTTAATATTTGAACTTTTTCTTGGATTGTTTTGTTTTTAACTTAAAACCAATACAAACATTACAATTAATTTCTTTCCCCTTTTGAAATAATTGTTCGTGTTGTAATTTTCAATAAAAGTTCAAATCTGGACAAAAATAGAGTTTTAAAATTTTACTTTAGGGGAAAAAATCCCTCTTTTTTTATCAACTCATAAAGTAACAGAAAGTGGTGTCAAAAGGATTTTTTATACTGATTGATTGGGGAAAAGAAAATTTTAAAAAATCGAAAATCATTCAATTTAATTTAACCAATTCAATCGCAGAAATAATGAACATCTTTTATTATGATTTTATATGAGTTTGTTATTTCTGAAACAATTCATCTGGATTTCAGGAGGAATTCTGGCCAAGACTGGCTGCGCTTTATTGACTGACGACTGACTGCACTAAAGTTTATATCCATTCTTAACATAATTCGGCGATTCGCTTTCATTTTTTATTAATTCATTGGTTTAACCCTAGAATATTGAATAGTGTCCAAGCTATCGGTGAAAACGCAAAATTGTTCCCTTAATTTAACGCTGTGTCACACGCTCGAGTTCGACTAAAATAATTGACAACAACGGTAAAAAACAACCACTGACTCAATCAGAGACATCTAACCCTTTGGACCCTAAAAGACCGATATATCGGCCTTCGGGATTTAGCAAAAAAACACACCCCGGCCGATATTTCGAGCCTGAATGATATGCTAATTGGTAATTTTGCTAATTACATCTATAGTCTTTTTTTCGCTAGTTATCGCTTTGTCCAGGGGCCAAAGGGTTAAAAAATCTGAGAATCTGGTCTTTAAAAACCAAATTTATTTTGTTTCTGTTCCTGGATGCACCATGGAATCAAAACTGCTTAAAAAATGCTTTCTGAATTCACCACCAAGTTTAAGCGTGAACTCACACTAGTAAAATAAAATATATTTTTGGTGTGCTGAAAAAGAATCTGCTCACCATTTCCGTCGCAAATCATTATCTCTCTCTCCCCCAACCCTAACCATATCCACCCACTACAAAAATCAATCCTAACTCTAACTCCGACCCCTAACCCAAGAAATAAGAAAAAAATCGGAAAATTGTTACATTTGTTTTAATTTTCCAAAGAATATAACTGGTTTTTGCAAAAAAGATGTATAGTTTCAAAGTCCAAGAAGCCTTTGCAGACTAGACAGACATGTTCTTACAACTAAATCCTCTAAAATTCTTATGTTGATTGAAGAACGTGTTTGCACATGCATAGAACATCTTAACGCCATTCCAAATAACTCCATAACTAAACATATTCTATTGAAAACATTGATATCTCTGTGACAATTAATTTGCGATGGAAAAGATATACAACAGTGTGTTGTATGTGCCCTAAGGATTTCATAGAGCCTGTGGGTATTATTCTTTGTGAGTCCACACTTTTTGTATACACATACCAAATTTTAGCAAGGGAACATTTTTCCCTTGTAAATGTGTGACCGAGTCGACTATTTTCATCTTCTAATCTAACTACATTGCTTTCGCTTACATAAGAAAATATGTATAAGTTGTATAAAAGTATCTGTATTAAGTATAAATTGTATAAAAGTATTACTTATCGCTTTTCAGTTTCCAGGAAACTAAACTTTTTTCTCGTTTTATTTATTTATTATTTAATTAACCCTCTGGGCCCTGAAAGGCCGATATATCGGCCCTGGTGAGCTAGAGTAAAAGACGACACAGTCGATGTTTCGGTCCACCATGGTCCTCTAATAGAACGGCTCTAATTGGCTAGTTGATAATTTTGCTAATTCAGGGTCCAAAGGGTTAAATTTTAAAAATATATATTTAAAAATCAAGAAAAATTACAATTCGTAAAACTGATTCATTCATCACACCAAAAACTAACCCAACCTAAACACAACCCTAATGTGTTAAGTCCCTTTTCTTCTAGCATTTCTACAATTATTGGCATTTTACTTTGTCAACTATTTAGGTATTTTTGAATCACAATGCTTACTAGAGAATTTAGAGAACTTTCTCAAAATGTAATTATTTTAATGCATTTTTATGTCTTGTTTGATTTAGGTGCTCGATTATGGACTCCTTTCAAAGAATTGTATGATGCTGTGGACACTGTATTGCTTAAAAAGCAAATGGAATCTCTTCATGACTTGGAGGTCATCCTTCGGCGGCACAAACCAGATTTTCTGGCTCTTTTGAAATCACCAGTACGTGTTTTGATTGTAGCTGGGGTTTTTTTGTTTTTTTTTTCTAATTTTAGAATAAGTTTGTAATTGATTTTTAGAGAAAATTTAATGGTGCTCTTAAAAAAAATTTCTTACCCAAACCAAAATCCAGGGCCTTTATTAGTGCAAAAAATTGTTTAATGCTTATATATTATATAATGCTTATATATTTATAGATTAATACTTTTATTATTTATATATTTATATTTTCATACTTTTTAATACTTGGCAAATATTCTAAGATACTATACATAAGAAAAAATATTGTTTCAAATTTTAATTTTTTAATATTAAAAACAAATTTAGAATAACTTTCTCTTCTTAAATTATCAAATTTCTTAAATTCAGGAAAAAAACTCTTTACAAAGAGAAATGGTTAAAAAAGCAACAAAAGAAGGACTTCCTGTTTATGCAGAACAGAGAACTCAAACACTATCCCAAGATTTCATTGATGAAGCTTTAATTTTCAGTGACTTATTCAATATCAATGAATTTGCTGCTGTGGAATTTTTGCTTGCAGGTAAGAATGTTGATTTATCTCAAATTGATTAAAAATTATCAACATTGTCTAGAAATGAAAAAGATCAGTAAAAAATCAAATTTTCTTAAACAATTGAATTTTTATAGTCCTTCATATTTTTACTATATTATCTAATTTATTCTTCAGTCTTTTTTCTTTATGAATTAAAAAAAAAATTCTCTAAAACAATATTTTTTGTTCTTATTACACAACTGAGTCAATGAACAAATTGATACATTATCAAACATTAGAATTCACAACATAGTTTTCAGCTAAGTTTTGTGAGTTTCTTTATTTCTAAAATCTTCATTATTCCTTTTTGTTTATATATAGCTATGAAAAATAAAAGATACAAATTTTTCATTAGTTGCAACATCTCAGCTTCATTTTAAAAATATCTTTTTCAAAGAAAGCTCAGTAAATCATCCACAATCTAACTAACATTTCTGCTTCAACTTTTGTTAATAGTAAAGTCATAAATAGAGCAATGTATTTTATTATATGTATGAGATAGTTTAAATTGTTTTTTTCAAATTTAAAAGAAAGTGTATATATAAATCTTGTTTCATCAGGTCAAAATCAGCAGCCTAATTACCCTGGCCTTGGACGAGGCTTAGTAGCAGTCCTTCTCTACTATGATGGCCAGAGATCATTAATAAACTCCCTTCATATTCTTCTACAAGCTCGTGAAGGACGAATGTGGACAATGGGAAATAGTCAAGAAGTCACAAATCTGATAACTAGTTATACAGATCAACTTATTGAAGATGGACTTGTTGGGAAAATATTGGGTAAAGATATTTTTGTTATTATTTTAAACCATGGAATAAATATTCCAGTAATATTAGTGATTTATTCTTGTTCTTAAATTGTAAACTTTAAAAAAATTCTTATTATTTATAATAGTTTTGTAACAATACAAATGTATTTGTTAAAAAAAATTATCATTATTAAACATAGATTAAAAATTCTTTTGATTTTAATGTACACATTTTTATTTTTTTATTTATTTGGATATATTTACTGTTTATTAATGGCAAAAAAAAATAATTTCAGATCTTGTTAAGAATATGGATTTGGATAAAGAAGTTGAAAAGTTGGAGAAGGAACGTGCACTTGGGCCACCAAAACACAGAAAACAGGTTTGTAAGATTGTCTTTATTTATATTTTAATGGTATCATTTTATGCTTCTATACTACCAGTTCGAATTTAGATCTTGGCAGTCCTATATGTTCATAGAATTTCTAAATATATATCTGGTGCTTTCTATAAATACTTTCTAACTTTACTAGCCTTGCTGTCTAATTTGGGATTTTTTTGAAAATATAACATTATTTCTCCAGGGTATAAATATTTTCTAAATATACACCCCTCCCCTAGAAGAGCAAGATGTAACAAGATGATTGTATGATTTTTGATATTCATTGATAATCCAGATTGTGCAATCATATTTGAACAATATGTTAATAAAATTTTCAAGAAAAATATTTATTTTGTTCATAATATCTTTTTATATTTTCTAGGTGATTGACTTGTACAAAGAATTACGTTTGTCATTAGCTCAATGCATCTTCTCTATGGCTGCCCAGCAACCTTTGAATGAAGCTGATACTTTACGTCTGATTGCTTTCCTTAGACAAGACTGTAAATGGAATCCTAATGGCACATTAGAACCAGCATCACTGTGTCTTCTTATTACACTATTATACTGTTTTGACAACAGAGTTTTGGAACATGAAGATAAAGAAGGTTAGTGTGTATTTGATTTCTAACAGATATTTGATTTCTTTAAAATAAAAGTGAAAATTAATTCTCTATTTGATAAGCTTTTAGCAATTGCTTTATACAGCCAAACAAATAAGTATGGCTGACTATTAGAATAACAAAAAATGATGACATAAGATCAATGTTGTGAATTATTATTTTTAATATTCTTGTGAATTTAAGTATTTTGCTCATTCTGTCATACATGTTTGTAAAAAAATCTCATTTGATTTTTGTTTAGATATCATCCACAGTCTGCCTATGGTTAATAATGAAAAATACATTCGCAGTATTCATCAAGTCCTTGTTACAGACCAACAGTGGAGTCACCCAGAGATCAAAGCTGTAGCTTGTTTTGCTTGGGCTTTAAGTCTACGTCAATTATATATTTCACAACATCCTTGTACACCAGGTAAATTATATTTTTAAACCTTTGTAAAAGTTCTAAAAATGACAGATTTAAAAAAAATTTTTTACAATGATTCTGTAATTTTAATAGTGAAGCAGCTATCATTGTATTTGGTTTTTCTCCAATTTTAGCCATTTTGTATTTTCTTTTACAAACTTCTTCAGCACTTTCTTAAGTAAGGTAATTTATTGAGCTTAGAGTAAAATAAGTTTTTTTCAATACAAATTGCAACTTTCAATCTACTAACTATGAGATTCATCTAAATTAACTGTAATGAAACTTCAAACAAATCTTTTTCATGTAACAGATTATAATTGATTAACTATTAGTCTGGGTTTAGTTATGGAGACTTTTTATGCTGGTAGAAGATAAAGGAATGTAACAAGATAGATTTGAAGTATTATATTGTAGTTGGGTTCAGTTACAAAAACTGTTACAATTCAGGTAGAAGATAAAAGAAGTTGTTAGTTGATTACCTGAGTTCTAATTAATTTTCATGAATTTTGGACTCTTTATTTATTAAATAGTCATCATTTCATTATTTTGACTATTGTTCTTGTTTAAATATTGATATAGGCATTGGTTTATATAGTTAAATCATCTAAAGATGGTAGATTTAATCAAGAATAGTTAAAAAATGAGAGCCATCTATCCCATGAACTAAACATAAAAGGCTTCTAGTTCATTAAAGCCACCGGAGTTTAACATAAAAAGACTTAAATATCAATAATATACTATTTTAAAAAAAGCTAAAAGGGTTTTTGCCTGAAACGTGAACAATAAGGATGACAGTAATATTTCAAATATTCTACATGAATACATTACATATCTCAAAAATTCAAATACCTACAGGAATATTATCTTAATCATAAAATTAAGATATCAGTTTTGATTTATATCTAAAATATATTTATAGTTTGAGCACATAAAAATGGCCATGTGCCTAACTTGGGTTGGTGCTCGACCAAGTAAATATAATATCTAAACTATAGTTTAAAATAGATATCTTTTTATTTTCATATTTTAGGAATAAATGAATTCTGTGAAGAAGATGAGAACATTGTATTTTCTGCTATTAAAGACAATGTTTTCTCATTCCTCAGAACTGCAGTGATTCCAGCTTTATATTTTTTTGAAGAGGTTTGTATTAATGTATAATTTTCTGCTTAAAATAAAATCAATAAGAAATTTGTATTTGATATATGTATAAAAATGTTCCTACTTCCAATAGTCACAAAGTATTGGTAACTATATTAGCTGTATATAAGTATACCGAACAAATATGTGTGAATGCACATGTATATTCATGCTTATATATGCAAGGGCTGTTCCAAAAGTAATGCTCCCTTTTTTTCTGCCCAAATGGATCAGAAGGGATTTCAAATTGCATTGTTATGATGACTGAACTTAATGCATTCATGATCTGAAAGTTTAATCACTCTGTTGCAGATATTAATGGTGTGAGACTCTAAGAAAGCAACCCGTATCACAAACAAGCTTCAGAAGCAGGGAACTGTCATTTAATTCCTCCATGCAGAAAAAATTGAACTGGT
>JAYKTE010404242.1:0-10612 GCA_036873565.1 Xipholeptos notoides
AAAAGCCCAGGGATGAGCACATAAAAAATGGCTTTGTGCCGAACTTGGGTTGGTGCTCGACCAAGTAAATATCATATATATATATATATATATAATCCATAGCTGGAGGTAATGTGGGTATTCATTCCTTTCCGAAGGGTATTTGTCCAAATGAGAGCGTAAACGGAAAGACTGGGATTGAAACTTGTGTATAATGATTCCAAAGTCCGACTGCCTACGCATCGTTCCAACTGGATTTATTCAATAAGTAGTCAGTTATAATCCTAATTGATGACTATTGGCTGCATGCAGACAATTGATGCTTTTTAATTGGCCGGGTTTTTCTTCCCAATAAAAAGACATTTTGTGTGTATGTGTGTGGGGGGAAGATGGCTGATATTATTTCATCACTGTCTTGATGTTGTTTAGAACAAAGGTGCACACACTTTTTCAGCATGAGAACTCTACGCAGTGCCATGCTTAGTAACGTCCCCCCCCCGCAGAATGCACCTTGCAGCTCCTTTATTTACAAAATGCGACATCACTTTTTGAACGACTCTCAGGAGGCATTAATTTTGGAACAACCCTAGTATATAAAACTATAGGGGGCATTACTTTTGGAACAACCCTGATATATAAACAAATAAGAAACATTACTTTTGAAATGACCCTCATATTTTAAAAAAATAGAAGGCATTACTTTTGGAACAACCATGGTATATAGAAAATTTCTTTTGGACAATCTTTGTTTTTTTCCTTGTTTCTGTTGATAATATTTACCCCCTTTTTTTCTTTATTTTTTTAAAAGGAGAACTTCCTTCTTCATGGAATGCTGAATGTATTGGAATTGTGTATGGACTTGTGGGAAAAGTCAAAGTGCACACAGGTAAGGCCTTTTCTTTTCACTCATTCCTTATACAAAAATCTCTTGAAAGAATGAAAGGGAATCACTTTCCTTTTCAATTGTTATAATATATTTTTGATGTGATAAATATGCTAACTTCTGTCCAAGTTATTGGAACACCCTATATATATTTGTTACAAAAATTAGATCTTCCATCAGGAGTTGAATTTTTTTTTCCAATTTTGTCGCATAGTCAGGGTCGGAGGGATTTTTTTTAAATAAGTTAGTGTTTTGAATTACTGGAGGAATTTTCTTATTCAGGGCACAAGGGATTTTCGAAAATTCTTTTATAGACAGCAAACCCAAGGTTGGATATCAATTAGTACTAGAAAATCTTACCTTGGGCCACCGTTTTTCCTTGCCCTTTGTATCTTGGGCGATCACTCTATTATTCCCTCTTGTGTTATTCTGGCTGATCTTTGCTGGAATCGAAAGTCTTCAGAGAAAACACAAGAGGAAATTTGTAAATTAAATTTTATTTACCTTTGTCAGTGACTGTTGACACCCCCGACTTCACATGCCTCCTGTGCACACACACTGCTACCGTGACATGCAACTGTTTGCATTGGCTGCCAACTTCCCAACTGACTCTCAATCCATCTCCTCATACTAACTAACCCATTCTCCTATTTCTATCTATTCACAAAGGTTCCTGACGACAGGCAAACCTTGCCAAAGGCCTGATTAACACGTAGTGCTTAATCTGTCAATCAAACTCTGCATACAATTTCACAGTTTTTAAAAGTTAAATTGTTTTTTTATCTATATTATGATTCTCTTTGTAAGAGTGTTAGTTAGTTACTTAGTTACTACAACCATGATGCCCTTTGACTCCTGAATGAAATATATTCCAACTACCAAAAAACTAATTGTTCCAGGATTGTCTCTGGAGATTTGATGTTGCTTATAATGAAATGTAATTTTTAATTGAATATATGTTTCTTTTAAATTGTTTACAATATCGAATTTTCTACAGAAATTTGAAACAAAAATAGACTTACTCTACTCTCAAATATTATTTTAAGATATTTAAATGAACTTATTTAAATGTCAAGGACACAAATGAGTTATATACCCACTTTTATGTATCAAAGAAATTTTTCACCTGCCAAGCAAGTTGATATATTTAACAAATTAGTATTCACTTGTGTAATCCATAAATAAAATTTCATTCATTTAACATGCTCTGCTACAAATGATATCAGCAGCAGTCATAATGCCTGGTAAATACTATGTATGCCAAAGCAAATGTATTAAACCCTTCCTATTTATCAATAATGAATGCTGTTAAGTGTTGCCTTTGACTTTACTCACTTATAAAGTGGCAAAACATTTAAAGACATAATTCTAAAAACATATTTTGATTTTAATTTTCCTGTTTTTATGATTCCTTGGGATGAGGCTTGATAATTTGTAGATTGCATTATTGGACTATTGTTCTCGTTGAGTGTAGGGCCATTTTTATTTGTAACAAAAATGTTTCTAGTTGGGGAATTATAAAATCCAAAAACTCTTTATAATAGGAAAAGAAAAGTTAGTACAAACTAAGAATATCAGTTTGTGTTGAGGGTAAGTCTATTCTTATTTGTGATAAAAATTATCCTACTTGGGAAATTTTAAAAAGAAAAAACTCTTTATAAGAGAAAAAGAAAATTTAGTCCAAATTGTGAATATCAATTCCAAGGGAATAAAATAGTCAAAGGTAAAATGTGTCAAAGTAGTAGTAGTAGTACTAGTAGCAGTAGTATTATTAGTAGTAATAATCAAACACTCATTATGGTCCATCCTGTTTATCTATTTAAATCTTAGATAATGTGTAAAATCTATTTTGGTTTATATGTATTATGTCACACACTGAAGACATTAGCTTTATTTATTTATTTTTTATTTTCATTTTTAGGCTGTTCAAATCTTATTTTTTGTATCCCTATTTCATTCTTTATTAAAAATTTACTATGTTTTTTAACATTTTACTAACATTTTTCTGGTGGCATAGGCATGCAATTATTGATTATAATTGCTAATGAGGAGGCAGTGGATAGACAGTCAGACTTCGGAATCGTAATATGCGAGTTCGAATCCCAGTTGTTCCATTTACATTCATAATTGGACTAATACCCTTGGTAAAGGTATCAATTTCCACATTCCTTTCAGCTATAGATTAGATAGTGCATATTGTGTTATTCAAAGAAACAGTGTGGACAAAAAAGAACGTTTATCAAAAAATGATTGTTATTGGTATTAAATGACCAAGAAAGGTTGATATGCCATAAATCAAACATACAAAAAAATTGAATCCCACCCCAACCCCTCATGGCCATTTCTTCTGAAGAGAGATTTTTTTTCTTTCTCTCTCTCTATTTTTTTTTCTTTAAAGAATCTCTGTAATAAATACAGTTGAAATGATTCCTTTCAATTTTCTGTGAAACAGAAACATTGCAAAGAAAAATGGATAGAATTTAAGATATTATTTTTATTATTTTTATAACAAAAAAAGAGATCTTGCTTTGCTTTTTTTTTCATTAGTGAGATGATTGACTTCCCAGTTCCCCACCCCTCCAAAAAAAAAACTCTTCTAAAAAACCTAATATTATCCTTATTTTAAACTGAATTTTCTTCCTTTGAAATGGAAGTTAATTCTCTCACCCATTCAATCTATTTTCAATTGATTCACTTTATTTATTTTTATTTTTTGCACGAGAAATAGTTTTTAGCCAATCACAGTCTTCTCCTGAATTTATAAAGAAAAAAAGAATTTAAAAAAATATTTCAGTTAGCCATTTGGAACTAAATAACTATTATCTTAAATCCTGAAATGGGTAAAAGAAAACAAAACAAAAAAGAATGATGACCATGGCAATAATAATAATAGTCTACAAAATGGAAAAAGAACCAAGGAAAAGTGAAACTGAAAAAAAGACAAAAAAAAACACTGATAAAATGATTGAGAAAAAGTGGTTGTATTGTCACTGCTTTCAGAAGACACTGCTGGGTGTTGGCAGAATTTGAGAGCTGGATACAATAGGGTCAAACCCAAGTAGAAGTAGCACCATAAATTTTTTGACTGGGATGGAGCAGGGCCTGATGGAGAATCACAAGAAGACCTGTTGTCACTCTGGCTCGAGTTAAAACCACCAGTCATAAATGGCATCAAGTGCTGTATGTAACTGGTGTAAAAAGTTAAATAATAAATGGTCAGTGTGCAAGTACTTAATGATTGGTGGGAGACCCCAAAATGATGATAATGAGCTCTAATGGTGGGTGTGAGTACTAGAAGCAGTACGGTGAGAACCCGAGGAGATGTGGCACAGTCCTTGACTGGGATGGAGTGGAGTTTTATGAGGAAACTTGTTATCACTCTGACGCCAGTGAAAATCACTGGTTACAAACTGATAGCTGGTGCTTAGTGTGGGAACTCTCAATAATATTCTGACTTGCCAAGAAATCTACATCTCTTTCTTTTTTTATGAAAATATTTTAACTCAAGTTAGATAAATTCCCTGGAGTAGAATTCTTAATTATTTATAGACATATAATTCTAGACGATTTCCTATCCTACTTTGACCTTGTATATTACATGCCTAACATTCTTAGGAGTCTGGTCAGTTTATCCAAAAAGGATTGGGTGCAGAAAAGAGGGAGAGGTTTTGGTCTGAAATGGGCACTGGTGGAAGCCAATGCAAAAAGTTGCAAAGGAAAGCAGTTAGGACCATGGAAAAAGAAAAGAAGCTTTTGAAGCTGTCCAGCAATATATATATATATACATATAGATAAATAAAAACACATCCCACTGATGAGCTGCTCTACCGGGCAGTGAAACACATAGCGTATGGGCGTATAAAAATAATAATGTGTTTGTTATCTTTATAACATCTTATATATATATATCACTGGGGACAACGTGATGCGTAGGATGAGTTTTGAGGCGGCAATCATCTGTCAAGATGCTGCAATCGTCATATATATATATATATATATATATATACAAATTATTTTTTGCAATCTATATACAGGCCTATTTTGCCGTCTGTGTCTCATCTGTACAGCTCTGCAAATCACGAGTATTCCTTTAGCCAGTTTCAAAACCAGACTGAAATGGCATCAGTCCCAATCTCACACCATTAGGCAATCAGATGACTGATTAAATTTAAATCTTCACTGCTATATAAGTCATTGAAGAGTGCTCAAATTACATGCTTGTTAAGAGGAGAATGAGCTTTGTTTCAACGCTATGGTCATGACAAGCAGACATACAATTACAATTTGAAAGTGCTCAACCAAACTTTACCAGTGTGTGTACATATATATATACATATATAAATAAATATTTAGTCGTTAGGAATTTTATGATGCTATTAAAAACAAACCACCCAATGGGTTCCATATATATATATATATATATATATATATATACATGTAACATGGTAGGAGCCAGAGGAAAAATTTGATAAGAAGGTGGAATCATTTACTTAATGTCCTTGAGACGTCTGAGAGTATAGAGTTTGTGAAAGTTTTTTATTTAATGAATTATCTGAAAGGCAGGCGTATTATGGAGGACATCAGACATGTCCCCAATTCTCTTTGCTCAACCTTGGGGTGCAGTCCTTGGCCCCAGCCTAGAATAAAAGTTTTACCTTACAGATCGATTCAACTCTCACACTCTTCAAATCAAAATGAAATTCTCCCAAAAAAGAATGCAGACGCAAATTTCTGTGAATTCACATTTTATTTGACCGATCCATACTTGCTCTGTTTTGCCACCGCTCACAACCTAATTGACACTCGCTTCTAAAGGTCAAGTGACATCAGCACTTAACCACTAGGTAGGGAGCCTACAACTGCATAAAAGAACATGTTTGATTAAGGTATAGAAAAACTGCAAACTAGTAATATAGAATTATGCACTGATCCAGCGGTCAACCATTGCAACCTGTGTTAACAAACCAGTTTATATCGATATCTATATTACAAAAATATAATTTGAACAGATATATATACTAGAACACCCATGACCTGTTGGGTCAAACAAATATTTAATTTGATATTTACTTGTTGACAAAACCTTGATTAAAAAATATCTACAAAGATTTTAAATCTAAAATATAATAAAAATTTAAAAAATTTATTTGCTGATATTACTTTTTATTTTAATATGTTATTAATTATTTTTTCTTAGTAAATTTTATGAAACATCTGAGAGGGCGTATGTTTTTCCTTAGTCAACTTTTTACAATTTTACCAATGAAAACAAATTGAAAAATATTGGATAAATCAAAATTTTTTTCAATTATTCAAAAAAATTAGATAAAATTCTGAATATCATTGAAAAGTAAAAATGAAAAAATAATTTTTTTTATTTGATATTTTGTTAATTTATTTAATATCTTCTAATTTATTAATTTATTCTAATCACTAAAAAAAAAAAATTATATATTGTTCTTATTCATATCCACATAAAAATTAGGAAATACAATAATCAAACGCTTTAAATGTTTTTTTAACAAAAAACACTTACACCCAAATGTTTTTAAACAGCACCCGCCATTCTTGTTTATAAGAAATATATCTAAAAAGATTTTTTTAACAGAAATACCAATTTGAAAGTATCTTAAATGAAAAAAAATTCTATGGAATGAATCTTCCCTTCCCCACCTAAGTTCAAAGTTGAATGAAATTAATTTTTTTTTTTTAATTACTTCATTTAATCAATTCATTAGCACATTAAATTTTTTTTCATTCTTATTACTCATTATTGTTAAATATGATTTATTCACTTATAATACTTCTCCAAATGTAATTTCCATTATACAGGGTGTCCCACAGCGAACCTCCCAACAATATCCATAATTATTTAAAATAATATAATATGTGTGTTATGCGATCGAATAACCATTATGCTTTCATCATAAAACTTAAAGTAGTTTACACAAAATATAAAAACACATTACTAAAATTCAAATTTCGTCTCCTCTCTCTCTATTTCTCTCTCTTTCTTCCTCTTTCTTCCCCTCTCTCTTTCTTCTCCTCTCTCTTTCTTCTCTTTCTCTCCATTCTCTCTCTTCTCTATCTCTCATCTTATCACTCTCTCTCTATTCTCCCATGTTTCTCTCCCTCTTCTCTTATCTCTCTCCCTCTTCTCTTATCTCTCTCCCTTCTCTACTATCTCTCTCCCTCTTCTCTTATCTCTCTCCCTCTTCTATATCTCTCTTTTCTTCTATACCTATATCTTCTCCTCTCTCTATATCTCTCTCTTCCTATCTTTCTCTCCTTCCCTCTCTCCTCTCTATAACCACATCTAATAATTTATTATCTTTAAATAAAGCAAATCTGCTAATTTGAAATTTCTTTTTATCTTCTTTTTATACTCATTTTGTATATTCTATGTTTGCTACAAATATTTTGGTTGTCTCTTAATGACCGTCTTTCAGTCAAAAATGATTGTGAACCTTACACAGAAATATAAATATTTAAATAAATTCTTTATGGTACAAAACTTACCTATTTCACAAAAAAAAGAAGAAAGTTACAGCTATGCATTGTGCCGAAATTAAATAAAACCACCGAACAGGATTTCTATGTGGAAATCAAATGAATTATTAAAAGTAAATTTATTCGATTAAAATATTTGAAAAATTTTTTGCTACCAGTTTCGACCCCAACCTCTTCAGGTAAATAAGTGGAGATTAGGAAGGAAAACAATAAATATGCAAAATATTTGGGGGATAAAGGTCCAAAAGGGCAACGTCGATTCTGAAATCTGTATATAAATTATAGAAACAGTGTATTTGTTGTTTTCCCAGTTATTTTACAGAAGAGGTTGGGGTCGAAACCAGTAACAAAAAATATTGCAAATATTTTAATTGAATAAATTTATTTTAATAATTCATTCAATTTTTACATATAAACCCTGTTTGGTGGTTTTTATATAATTTTGACATGATGCATAGTTGTAATTTTCTTCTTTTTTGTATAAATATCTCAAAATGTACATTAAATCCAAGAAATAGCTACAGATCTTTTATACTTACAACTATTTCTCATCTCGCATTTTTCTTTTACACCTCCTATCAAGTTTTATCTATGTAGGATATATATCAAACAAAAAAAGGCTATATAAAAATATTACTGCATAAAGGTACTCTTGGACCCACTAGCAACTAAACAGGACATGTATTGGAGTTATCACCGATTACAATTTAATCACATAATGTAAATAAACAATACAAACAACGTAAATAATAACATTGTCACAATCTTTTCACAAATAAATTTTAGAAGTTAACAAACACTTTTATTTTTCATTACCAAACTTTATCAAATTTTCACAAAAAAACAATATATTTCAGAAGTTAACAAAAACAAAATATTTTTTAAAGATATTTTTATTTATGTTAAAATAAATATTGTTCACAAATGCATTTGATGATACTTAACAAATGTAAAATTGAAAACTTAGAATAGAAAACAGAATATAATAATAGAAAACTTCTAGAAAAAAATTGAATAATGACTAGAAAAAATTAAAATACAAACCGTTAAATAAAAATTGAAAACAAGAATCTCATGATTAAATTGTAATCGGTGATAACACCAATACATGTCCCGTTTTGTCGCTAGTGGGTTTGAGAATACAACATTCTAGCTATCTGCAGTACCACCTAAAAAAAATTAAAAAACTTTTACCATATTTTAATTAACTAAAACTGAACATTATTTTTAACAAATCAGAACAACCCATATAAGTGACCCACTAATTTGTTTCTGCCTATATATATATATATATATATATATATATGGTTTGATAAGAATTCTCTGCTCGGGTTTCACCATATGGATCATCATGAGAATACTTTTATATAGAGCGTCTTATTCATATTGTGGAAAATATGAATAAAACTTTCTATATAAATATATTCTCATGATGATCCAGATGGTGAAACCTGGGTAGATAATTTCTATTGAATCTCATCAGTAAATCTCTTCAACAGTATTGAGCACTTTTCTTATTCATTACTTCCTATTCTCTCCCATAACTCAACTAAAAAGAGCTGTATAACCTATCTGTGTGTGTATATATATACATATAGTAGATAAGAGTAGACACTGTGAACAGCCTTTGGTAACAGTCAGTTTCTTGCCTATGCATTCATCAGACCAAAAATTTGCTGCGCCATTTACATAAGTATATAAACAAACTTAAGCAGTGCAGCAGCAACCTTTTTGTCTGATGAACACAGAGTTGATAAACTGACAGTGACCAAAGGCCATTGATTCCATGTCTACGCTTATCCACCACACACACTCTATCACTGATATTAAGCACTTTACCTATAAGTATAGACACATTTTCTCTACAGATGGATATATATATATATATATATATATAAAGTTTTGTTAAAAAAAACAGAAATTCTCTATTTTTTTTCTTTATTTTTTTCTAACTTTCTTATTAGCATTTTTATATCAGTTCAGAAGGATTTTACAAATATTCCATAATTCCAAGTGCTTTTGGACTTCTCCATCTATGGGGGTGGGGGATGTACTACTGTAATTCTTGTTACATTTCTGATAAATGTAATTATCATTTTTTTATATAACTTTTACAGACCTGGTATAAAGATGCTAATCAAAAAGTTGAAAAAAAATAAAGAAAAAAGTAAATCGACAGAAGGTTTATGTTCTTTTTAATGAAACTTGTTTAAACAAAAAATAAATGCTACCTAAATATGCATACATACGTACGTACATACATGCATATATGTATATATATCATAGGAATTATTAAGATTTAATACTAATAATGATCTTGATAAATAAACCTGGGCTTTAAAGTAAAATCCAGAATTATCAAATATTCCCGTTATTTTGATTTCAGGGATATATCATCTCTTGGAAGCCAGCTAATGCCGTACCGTTCACCCCAACAACCACTTGATAAATTTGGTTGCTCAAGTTGCAGGCCTATCTACCCTGACCTTTCAAATTCTTCCATTATCAAGGTGTTTGGCTGTAGGTATCCAAAAAAACAAACATTTCAGTAATTGATGGTGGAATTTTCACCACATTACAATTCCAGCCAACCCCCCCAGCCAGAACTTTTTGGTCGCGTCTTGGATTAACTTCAAGAAAGAAAAAGAAAAGAAAAAAATTGGAAAAAAAAGTGTTTTTTTGGGTTTTTAAAAAAAAAATGATTTCTGAAATATAAAAAATATTTCTAAAAAATAAAAAATAAAAAATAAAATTTAAAGGATTAGAATAAAAATAATAATTAAAGAAAAAACATTAAAAAATAACTAATACTAAATATTTGGTCAGTTATCGTGATGTTGGAAAAAGAAAGAAAAAAGAAAAGACTTATTAAAAAAAAGAGGGGAAGAAAGACTGAAAAAGAGAGGAAGAAAGAATGAATGAAAGTAAGACTGACAGAAAGAGAAAGAAAGACTGACTGGAAAAGAAAGAGAGAAAGAAAGACTAAAAATGAAAGAGGTGAAGATGATTGACTGAAAAAGAATGGAAAGAGAAGAAAGAATGGAAAGAAAAGAAAGACCGAAAAAGAAAAAGAAAAGACTAATTCAAAAAGAAAAAGAGGAATATTTTCTTTTTTATGAAAAAGACTTTTAGACTAAAACTGATGTAAAAGGGAAAGAAAACAAACTTTTAAATCCATGTTATTTAAATCAAAGACAAGGCAACACAGTCACACTCACTCCAAAAACTTTTGTATACTCC
>JAYKTE010404353.1:0-10611 GCA_036873565.1 Xipholeptos notoides
ACTTATAGTTTTTTTTCACAATTTGATAAACAATTTCGACAAACTTAGCCACAGCAACGCGTGGCAGGGTACAGCTATATAAATATATATTTGCGTTTGAATGTTATTGTAATAATACATAAGAATAATGTGAGTGTATGTTATTCATTTAAATATATACAAATATTATATAATACCACAGTTAAAATATTTTTACACCGTGAAACTTTCAATCAAAATAAAAACAAAAGAAAACAAAAAACAAAACAAACAGACTATAGTATAATGGTATTAAATAATTTTTTATTTTTTATTTCATTTTATTATCGGTAATGACGCTTCTTCTAAAAATGATAAATAAATTAGGGATTCAATTTAGATAGGAGTTAGCAAGATGGATATTTTTTCGTTTTATTTACTTTACTTTATTATTCCTTTTTATCAAATTTGATTTCTGGGGGATATAAAAAAATATTTTAACTTATTTTAAAAAACAAAAAAATTTGATTCAATGAGAAAAATAGAAAAAAATATTTTTACTGGATGATTGTTTGAAAAATTTATTTAATTAATTTATTTAAAAAAAAAGTACACACAGACACAGCACCAACCAGCATGTGTTGGTTGGTGGCTGGTTTGGTTGGTATATTTTTTAGATAAAAAGTTTTGTTTTTTGTGCAAAAATCTTAATTAATTAAGAAAAAATGAAATCATTAATCCATTATTTTAAATGATTGGTGTTAATTGAAACCGAAACCAATTTGTTTTTCATGTCGAAGCATTTATTTTTTCTGTGTATTTTTTGTTTCAAATATGTTTTAGATTTTTATTCTAATTTAGTAATAACGTTGTTCCAGTTTAGTTCTAAAAGTGTCGATAATGTAATTTTATACCCGTTTTTCGTTATTAAATAATTTTTTCAATTTTTTGGAGGGTATAATAATAATAAAAATGTCTCATTGTGTGCCCTCCATCTGCAAATTTCAACAACTGCTAACAATGTTAAAATTTTCAATAGAGACACCAGATAGTTTCAAATTAAAAAATATCAATAGTGTATTTAAAACAAATGTTGAGTATTCATTATGAGCTAATTTTTATTTCATTGAAAATCTTTTAAAAGCTCATTTTTGTAAACTTACAATTGTTAACAATAGGTGTAGAAGATTAAGCAGCTAGAAATATAGAGAGAACGCGTTATCATAGACTAATAAAGAATAATAAACAAAAAATAAAAAACTGCCTAAGGATGATGCATAGCATTTTTCAAGTGCTAAATTCAAAGGTCATAGCCTAATTTTACATACTACACTACAGCACAAAAAACACTGGACTGATCATGACCAAATGTGGCATTGAGATGATCCCCCACCTATATATATATTTATATTCACGGACTTTTGCGAATCAATGTTAGCCTTCGCCTAGATGAGTAATTCTCCCAAGTTAACGAGCCTCATTTGCCAGAGACAGCTCAAAGTGAAAATGATGGTTTTGACTGGAATTTGAACTAGTATCATACGATTCCACAATTCAAGCTTTTCCCATCCTCCAGCTTCGCTGCCTCATATGTATTCTATAGTTATTTTCATTATTTTTATCATTATTTACAAATACCCTTATTGATATATAATTTTAAATCAATTTATGTATAAATGATTTTATTCCAATATAGATATGTCAGTGAGAAAAAATGTTTTTTTATATATGATACCAGTCAATTTTGTTACATACAAAGCCATACAAAAATCAATTTAAAATGAAACCTAAGTTTTTCATTCATCAATCATTGTCTTCTTACTGACTTCTACTCTCTCTCTCTTCTGTTATAAATCTACGTTTCTTTGGGATATTTCTACGATATTTTTACGAAAGTTCATATCCATATGTAGAAATAAATAAAGTAAGTTTTTAGAATTCAATTTGTTTATTTCCTTGTTGCTTTGTTTTCCACTGTTGCCTCGAGACAAATAAGGAGATAGCTATATTGAAGATAAAAGTTCCACATCGAGAAAGTGCCTATGCAATTAAACCCCTTCTATTGAATTTGATCTCAATTTTTAGATGGCTTCTTTGGGTGGTATATAGTTTTATAATTTATACAGCCATCATTTCACTTTTTGCTATTGTGCGTTCCTTCAGGAAAGTTAAAAGTAATTTTTTATGCATTTTATTTACTAGACTAATATATGTGATGTCAAGCACCGAAACCGGTTAGAAACAAGCCACGTTTTATGTGCTCATTATACCCCCGGAATTTTTGGAATCAGTGGTGTCCTCCTAGATGAGTTACCTGCACTGAGTTGACGCGCTTCATCAACGCAGGTTATTGACTCCAAACTCACTGCTGGACGATATTCGTCAACTCAATGAGAGTAACTCATCTAGGTGATGAGCAACATTGACTTCCAAAAGCCCAGGGATATAATGAGCACGTAAACCTGGCCTTGTGCCTAGCTTAGTTTGGTTCTCGACCAAAAGATATATCAACAATCTAGCACTTACCTTTCCTCCACCATCACTGCCTTATAAGAATAAAATGTATGTCCGTTAAAAATAAATAGTTTTGATATAATAAAACTTGATTAGACAACTAGCGTGCAATGTAGTATATTTGTATGGGGTAATTAAAGAGAAAGAAAAATTAATGAGAATCATAAATGACTTTTGTTTACAGTTTTGCATTTTATTTTTGTATATGATACATTTATTCATAAATTTATTTGATACTTAATAATCAATTCTGTGAACTGGGGTTTTAGATCTTTAAAATGACTTCTTCGAATTTTTTCTGAATTCTTCATGATTTTCTTAATTTTTCTAACTTTAAAATAATTCAAAATAAGTTTCAATTTCAACAGCCAAACAAATTGCATTATAACAACTCATATCCCTTTATAATCCTCATGGAAACCACCTATTTCATCCTTCTTTGAGCTGCGGCGAAAGCGGTGTAGGCCAAGTGATGGTGTGTGGTCGTCGCACAGCCACGACCACCCAAAACAACGTCCATAGAATTGGCGCTCTGTGGATTCCCCCTTTTCCTCGAATAAAACAAATATACGGGGTAAAATTACAAAACCTAATACTGGGACGTGAGTGGGAGCCACCATAATATAATAGCCATTACTTTTAGAACGACCCTTGTATATATACGATAATATTCGGAATTATGTGACGTCTTAAGTAAGTTTTATTGGAGGCGATATAAATCTTTTAAGAAACTATTCATGTTTTAAAAGACCAGAGAAGTGAAAACAAATTGGCTGACTTTCCAAGCGTGATTCTTTGGACCTTCATACGCCAACATAAAAGTTTCAGACTTCATAGGTTTAAAAGATATGCCTTATGCCTCCCCTCCGTCCATTGCATGAATATCAATAACGTATGACACGATAACTGATAACAGAGAATATGATGCCAATAAGTTTATTTTTCTTCAAAAACTAGGCTATCAGGATGAAACGGAATTTTTTCACAGAAGATATTGCCCTAATACACTGGAAAGTCAGAGTGAGTTAAGAATTCAACTCGACAATATAAAAACGATTTATATAGTGTTATATTGTAACAAAATGGTTTTATCACCTGGGGACAGCGGGGACCTTCTACTTCTCAAGGAGGGAAGAGGGTCTACATCACGAAATATTAGGAAAGTCTGTTGATGATTAGTTTTTAGGTGCTTACAAAATTTCTCGCAAGGACTTAGCATTAATTAGTACTGATGTTGTTTTGGGGAGTCCGTAGCTATTTGGATTGGGGATGTAGATTTATGGCGCTTTCATTGATACATCTCACTACTACATCTCCAACCCGGATTTTTACACATTGAACAACAAAGAGAAAATGATTAAAATTTTATATATTTTTGTTTTGTAAATGAAAAATACGAATAATCTTAAATATTTTTTGACCAATAAAAACGCCTCAAACCCCCCAATTAACAAAACCAGCAAACCAATTCTTGGGGTCCAGCTGATAAGATTAAAAGCAGCACACCTGACAGACCAAAAGGGACAAAAAAAGTAAACAAGAGTATGACCTGCAGTCAGCGCTCTGACACAATCACATACAGTGATTCACCATACCAGGCAACAACTTTCCTAAAACAATAACGAAAAAATCTCCAACCCAGACCACGAAAAACATTGTTTCCAAAGACTAAAACTTTTGTGACATTTATTTCATTCGATTATTTCCTTCATATTCCCTCCCCCAAAACTATTTGATATGGGGATGTTCATTGTAGATTTTTAATTGATACAACTCAGAACCACAACTTCAGCCAAGAAACCATTTACTACAATGGTGACCCACCAAAAGTGCAAATACTGCACTCTCACGAGCTTTTCACACACCTCGATTCCTTCCTCTATCGATGGTTCTCCATTGTTCTTTCTGTGCTGCCGTTGAATTGTGCCTTTTGGACTGAAAACCAAAATCTCTTAGTAACACATAGACACGACTTTTATTAAACAATTTTATTGACTTTCAAAATGGACTCCCGAAATCGACACGTATCACCTCTCCTATATACAGCCGATTATGCCACACACCGAGACAAGTCGAAATGTGCCAGGGCCTAATGAATCAGCTTACACGCAAACAGTGCCTTTCTTGGACGCCACAACTGTTTAATGACACTATAATATATTTCTTTGTCTGTTTGGTTTGGTGGAATATCAACCTTTCTAGGCTGTTTAATGCTGAGAACAACGTTGAGTCTGATCAGTACTTAGATGGATGACCATTTATGAAATCCAGGTACCGTATATTGCGCCGGGGCGTGGAAATACCAAGGTTAAACCTGGGGGCGCGCTTAAACCACTAGGTAAATGCACCCTTAGTCTTTGGTAAGACAGGCATCTAGGAGAAGGAAAACTCTGAAGTAAAACCTGAGATCTGTTGTTCATGAAGTCCACGGCAATTACTTGCTCCGACTGTGTGTTGCTGGCAGTTCCAAGACGTGTCAATGGTGCTACACAAGCCTTCACCATTATAAACACATCTCTGTGTCGACTGTCTGACGCCTACACATGGTTTGATGACACTTTTCATAGTCTCTCGAGATGGGAGGAAGTCGTCACTCTTAGCCGTATCCACGCTTTTCTTTCTAGAAACTGATTTTTTTTATTATTATCTATTTTAGATAATAATTTTGGGTATTTCGAGACAATACTTAGCCAAGAACACTCCCAGACACATGAAGTACATTAGAGTAAACTTTTAAGAAAATAGGTTCAATATATAACCAAAAAACACAGACACACCTAAAGAAAAAGTTCAGTTTTTTTCTATAGATTTTTTCTTAAACTTATATTACTACTATTACTACGAATAATACTTATAGTAGTTTTAATTCTGTGCATTGCTATTATGAAAATTTGTATAGTTATTTTCGTCATAATCGTCATAGCGATTGTCCGAGCACGTAATAGCAACATTACTCGCAGTAAAAGGAATAAATGGCTGGATAGACCAAATTGGCAACAGTTTTAACAAGTTCCCCGAGGTAGAGTGAGTCAATAAATTTGCTGGAGGCAAAAGAAAGTTTGCGCCCGATTTGAATGCGTATGAATTTATAGATTTTTGGAAAGAAAGACTAGGAAATAACTTGCAAGTGAAGGAGCAACTTGAAGCAAAGGTATATAATTAGAAGCCAAATATATACATATAAATTTATATATGTATAAAATGTAGGTGAATATATTTAAAAGTGTGTGTATATATATTGGTGTGTGTGTATTTATATACATGTAAATAAATGTGTATTTATGTATATAGATATGTATATATATGCAGGTGTATGATTATATATCTATCTATCGATCAATCTATATACATATATATATATACATACACGCATATACATACTTACGTTTGTAATACACATAGCAGTGAAAATATTATTATTCTAGTATGTGCATACGAAATTATTACATAGCATCTTAATTTTTATTATTGGTTAAATCTGGGAACAGTTCTCAGAGGGCTTTACATTTTTGATGAAAAATTAATTCGTTTTATTAAATATGTTAATAAAAAATAATCGAATAATTGAAGAGGTTTTTTTTTTTGGTTTGATGATATAAATTAAGCTTAAATGAGATACTTTCAAATTGCTATTGTTTCATACAGATTAGTGTTCATGTGATAAAAAATGTGTCTCCCGTCTCAAACAGTAAAATTGCCCGCAGACAGTGTCTCACTCGAAGCTTTGGACATAATAGTTTGGTTATTCTTAGAAAACAATTAGGCGAACTATAAATGAAAGTCAGTTTGAGGAGGAACTTAATATGTCTAGCATCAGTATTTTTTTCATTTATTCTGTTTAAAAAATTCAATGTTGATTTAAGCCAGCCAAGGTCGATATTTCAATCACAATCTGTTTCCTTAAGGATTCTTGCGTTAGCATCAAAGGGATGGGGTATTTTGATGAGTTTCGTTTATCGGTTGGACAAAAATAGTGTCTGGCCTTGATTGGGGTCGACTTGATGTTCCTTTTTTGATCTGTGTTTTTTGTAATTCTCAGATATTTTTCTAAGAAAACTGCCGTAATTTTTGAAACCCTAAATATTTTAGTTAACGCTGGTTATATTAACACCCCAAAGCCAGTCACTCCCCCATTGGCAATACTTTTTTCATTGAGCAATAAGCCTAGACATCACGCTTTAATAGTCAATCACTGCCCCATTGGCAATTCTTTTTTTTTTATGCAACTCATACACTGGCCAATAAACGTAGACTATTAATCTTAATATTCAATCACTCCCCTAGTGGAAATTCTTTTTTTCGATGCGCCTCAGGAACTGGGCAATACACCTAACCTTCAAATTTTAATGATCAACCACTCTTCCACCGAAAATTCTCTTTTTCGATAGGCCTCAAGCATCAGGCAATAAACCCATCTCTTTTAAATCGGAGCGGGTGGGTTGCCAAATGAGGCAGACATCCGAAAAAAGTTTATATTACTAATTTTAAAACCAATCTAGTGTGAGCTTTCAAGAATATATTGATCCTACGAGCTAGCACTATTCTTAAGATACATGAGGACTTCTCCTTTTCAAATAATGGAGTTAACCAATTTCAAATCAATTATTATTTATAGCATATATAAAAGGGATCATTTGTGTATGAGAAACGGTCTCTTAAGTGCATTTTCACAATTGGTCACTCATATTAACTCTCGTTATTTTACATCACTCTGTGAATTTTTTGTAATGATCAAAGGTGCTTTAGATAGTCTTTTGGCCAAGAAAGTGCGAACAGTTGAACTGTCCATTGGGAGGACATGAAGTGAATGTTGAAACGAAAAAAGTAAACGGTGACCTGGTTTTCTTATCCATGTAGGCTCATATAAAATTTGAATGGCATAGCTTAACATCATGACCGCGCATAGGAAACAAAAGTCTTTCACGGGCAGACGGACTGCACTTTATATATTAGTCTTAAAAAGAAAACCCCACGTTAGATTTAATTCATTAAACTTTTTTGTACATTAAAAGCAATTTAAGTGTTTGGGATTTGGAATCTGATTTTATTAATTTATTTTAGGTGATAAATACTAGCGGGACTTAAATCAATTTTTACGGAATATCAATCTTTTTCCATCATTTAAGAAACCGTTTTCACTATAGTTCTTTTTTGAACAAATAGTTTTGAATAGCCCCAATCACAGTTTTTAATCCTTTGTTGGAGGAAATGTGGGCACATAGAATTATTCAATTCAGCTATATAAGTATTGTACTACTATCATTAATTTCCAGAAATGATTTGCAAAATTCAATTCGTATATAGTAACTCTTAAGAAATAGATATTAAAGAAGAACCTCTGAGACAATTTATACTTTATGAACCAAAAAAGAAAAAATGGACTACAGCTGTTGAAGCTGAAAGAAAGATTCGAACTGATTATTGGAGGAAAATGTTGTATGATCGAAAATGCCAATGGCGGTTTGCAAAGTTTTCTTCTGGAAACTTCAATCGCAAAGTTATGTCATGTTTGGAAAGACCAACCCAAAATAATTTGATCCTGAAGCCATTAATGTTGTTGAGGCAGACAATTTATTGTTTACAGAGCCATTTTATTTTAGAAAAAGTGGTTTCAATTTTAAGATATTATAAAAGCTAAGATGACTTTTATAATAAAGAAAAAGAAATTAACCCAAATACTTGCAGGTCCAATGAATATTTTAGCAGCAACATCAGCAGTTCCAGTTGTTGTAGCAGTAGCACGAATAATAATACAAATAATAATAATAATACAAATAATAATAATAATAATTATTATTATTATTATAATTAATAATAATAATAATAATAATAATAATAATAATAATAACCACCCAATTATAGTGAATAGAGGTATGTCTTTCCAGCAAAGAAATCTGGTAGCTACTACAAATTTTGGGAAATTTTTAACTAATTATATGATATGATTTATGTCCTTCCTGTTCTATGATTGGTTGAACTTGTGCCTTGCTTGGTATGAATAAGATAGCTCAAATGTTCATGGCATTTCCTAATGGTCATTAGACCAAAACTTTGAAACTGAAGAGCAAACGTTCAATACAACTCACACTTCCATAATTTCGTACCTGGTTTCATGTTTCTGAAAAAATAGCTGCTAAGAAGTCAAACTTAAAAAAATATTTAGTTGAAGGCAAGAATCGTCTGATGTGTGGGGACTACGTTGGTCATTAGGGTGTCAATATAACGATACTAGTTTTTCCCCTACCTGATACGACTCTTTTAAATTGCTTAGATATAAACTTTCTACAGAAATTAGATAAAAAAACAACACTCATATATTTATTGTAAGTTATTTAGACCAACCAATTTAAATATTGTTGTAGGAAGTTACCGATAAACAGGCTATATACTTTTTCAATATATATATATATTCTGAAAGGCACCACTCTCGTGAGTTGACATCTGAAACCGACATGTTGACCTTACTTCGACGATACCTTTTTATCTCTGTATATATGTTTCTGTTTATATAATAACTCCTACCTAGTATATGTGTCTTTTTTAGTGAAAGGCCACAACAATTTTCAAGAATAGAAAAAAAGTTAAGGCTTCTTTAACGCAATTGAAACTTTTCACGGGTCTCGATGGTAATGATTCAACTATTGAACCAAGTAGTTTTTGAACATTATCTGTAGCGTATTTGTAGTAATATAGCTTCTAAGACAGATTTTAATATCAATCCCTTTGTCGAATCCATGACTGATTGCTCCCAATTCACGTTATGGATTCTCAGATATATGATGCTGCTCACTTGGGTAGGGTTTCTAAAACTGTCACAGTTCAAATACATTATAATCCAAACCTAACAAACAGATTCTATATCACATGACACTATAATCATTAATTCCGGACCAGTACTCTTAATAACTGGAAATCCAGGTTGAACGTTAACCACTGGCTGTCAATTATCTAACGAGATTTGCGGATTATCATCTATCTTGCAAACGTATATCCTAATTGATCTCCAAGGAGTAATATTTAAAATTGTACATATTATATAATATATAATATTCTTAGCAAAAATACTCGAATTAACATACGTAGTTTTAATTTATTTTTTTCTTTATCGGCATCAATATAAAATTATGCAATAATTCTCGGCGTTCCTCGTAGGTTGCTTTGGTCATCCCTTTGAGCTCATTTTGATCTGTGTTTTTGTAATTCCAAGATTTTTTCTTTCTAAAGAAACTAGTAGAAATGTTTGAAAGCCGAAGAGTAATTTAACAAACCGCGGTTATATTTATTCCCCGGCGAATATAGAGGAGTGGTAAAAGCTTGAGCTCTGGAATCGTATCACATGAGTTACAATCCCGGTTAAAACCATTAGATTCATTTTCAGCTGTCTCCAGCAGATGATGTTCGTTAACCCGGGAGAATACTCATATAGGTGTAAGCTTACCATAAATTCCAAAAACCCGGGTAGATGTAGCCCATCAACTCTAGGAGAGTATCTCGTCCAGGTAAATAATAATACTGATTCCAAAAAGTATGGGAATATAGTTAGCACGTAAAACTGACCTTGTGCCTTACTTGGTTTGGTGCTTGACAAAGTACGCATCATATTGTTTATTTATTTAGGGTGAAAACAAACAAACAAACAAACAAAAACGTGAAACATATTTGAAATGATTGCAATAGATAACGATCAAATGATAGAGGAGGTAGGAAGCTGACAAAACGCACCAGGAAATTAGAATATCAACCAATTAGCAAAAATATTAATTAGCAAAATATATCTAATTAAATGGGACAAATCAACAATTTGAAATAACATACTTTTCGGCTTTGCTTTTTTATTTTAATGTTGTTGTTATTATTATTATTATTATTATTATTATTTATATCACTGATTTGACAATTGGTAATTAAATCATTAATCGGAAGGCCCATTGCCAAATGTTTAAAGTTGTTCATAGAAAACATCTTAGTAAAATTATTCTCCTTATGATGCACTATTTTTTTGCAAATGAAAATTTCGATAGAGGCCAAAAAATTATTTTTTTGACATTGCTATTAATACATGAGATATGTTCATTTTACTCTAATTTGTGGCAGTATATATGCATGTGTATATTCTAAGAATGAATATATATATATAGA
>JAYKTE010404464.1:0-10610 GCA_036873565.1 Xipholeptos notoides
TTCAGCTTTTTACGGTTGTTATTTCTAACAAATATTAGGTTTTAAAATTGTGTCCCTTAGTTTTGGACGCTACTGTACATTCATTTACTTGTTACAGAAAAAGTCTAAACCAGAAAGTAATTTTGTTTGAAAAATTCAACATTTTAGTAAAACCGGATGCCTGGAATAATCAAAACAGTTAAATAACACTATTATAAAATACTTAGACCACTTCCATGATAAATAATTTTTTTCCACTTTATATTTTTACCTTTTTGATTAGATTTAATTTACAACAAATTAATGTAATACTAAAAAGATTTTATTACACCCAGACTACAATAGATGTTCTAAGTGTCCTTGGAAACCTGTATACATTCTATACTTGTCAAGCCTGCATATGCTATCTCTGTTTAGAGATCTGTATGTTTAGATGACCATAGTAATGCACATTTTGGAGCACAGATGCTGAAAAAGTAACTGAGTTAGTTGATAATGATTGACCATTACAATTCAGAGATAACTGGGAAACCTTTTGGTATTGTTTGAGGCTTGATAATTTGTTGGCAAAAATGTGTATCACAATGCAGGCTTATAGTTGGACCTAATCAATCAGACCTCTGACAAACATGGGCCGTTAGAAAAATATCTAAAGTGAAAATTACTACTTTAATTACAGATCCAGTTGAAGGAAAAGACAAAACTTTAGAACTATCAAAAAAGTAAAAGAAATTCCTCATTAAATACTTCAAAATTGACATTACAAATGTACTATGACTTGTAATCGTTAATCGTGTATTTTTGGGGGAATCGGAATCGCATTGTTAAATAAATACCTTAGATTTACGATTCTCTTGAATTTCTAAATTTTTTCCAATTCCAGGAAAATGTTAATTAACGATTCCGATTAATGATTAACTTAAAAATTCAAGAGAATCGTAATGAAATACACGATTCCGATTTCAAGGAATCGTTCCATCACTAATTATCATTGTTATATAGATTCTGAACTCGGTTCCTGAATGGATTAAGTTCAAGAAACTATGTACCACTGTATAGCAAGAATGATTTAAGTCTCACAATATGATTCAGCAATCTTTATTAGCGGACTGTTGTCCTCATCTTGGATTAGGTGTTATTACACTACGTTTCAGCCAACTATACCTCTGGTCTTTGTCAGGTGGTTACCTCGGATAGAAGTGTTGACGTCTAGACGGTTCCAGGTGAACATTGGCAGAAGATAGCGATTTCGATTCCTACCTAAGCTGACCAGAGGCTTACTTGGTCAAAAACGTGGTGCGATAGAAAACAACTATGGTTGGCAGTGATTGCTGAGGAGGCGGTTTCAAGACTCAAAATTCCTATCTGAGGTCGCAGTTAACCACCTGACGAAGGTCAGAGGTATAGTTGGCCGAAACGTAGTGTAATAACAGCTAATCCAAGATGAGGACAACAATCCGTTAATAAAAGATTCCTGAATTATAAAAAGCCTCATCTCAATAAAACTCCTAAAAATATATCAATTACCTTATTTTTCCATTGCTCACTTAATGTACTTAGCTTGCTGGATATAAAACCATTCAACTCCACTTTGTAAAAACTCACTGGGGGTTAAAAACAGTTTCAATAGTGATGAAGCTGTTTCAATATTGATATTTCTCAGTTCCCGTAGTTCTAAAGATCGTGGGATCTTCGATGCATTCTTTTCACTAAATTTCCCTCACTTAGCACATCCACATCCATACCACGTTCATTACCTCCCCCTGGATAAAAATATCTAATTTACCCCCTATTTCCTCAGCCACTGGTCTAAAGGGTCAAACGACTTGCAAATGCCTTTTCAGGATTTGTTTTATTACAATCTTCTCAAGATCACTGTGGTTTTCACTTCAGTCATAATGACAAGTCTCCCAGTGATGCTACTGCAGGCCCTGCTCCATCCCATCAAATACTGTATGGTGCTACATTTTCTCAGGTTCTTCCCCAACTGTATCCAGTCCACACACTTGCCACTAGCAGTGTCCTGACTCTGCCAACATCTGGTGGTACTTCCTTAAAGCAGTGACAATTAGTTTTATTAATAATAAAAATGACAATTAGTTTTATTAATAATAAAAATATTAAGTCGACTTGGCTCAGTGGGTAGGCAGTTGGACTTCGGGATCATAGTACACAAGTTTGAATCCCAGTCATTGCGTTTGCATTCATATTCAGACTAATACTCTCCAGCTATGGGTTAAATAGTGCATACTGTCTTATTCAAAAAACTAAGTGTGGACGAAAACTGACGTTTACCAAAAATGATTGTTCTCTGCATTAAATAGCCTACAAAAAAATGTTGATATGTCGTAAAACATTATTAAACAAACTTTAAATGAAAGTATGAGCAAGAAGCCATTTTAATTCCCAGAATGGTATGAAGATAATTTTCTTTATCAAATGATATGAATCGCTCTTTATTCCCTCCCTCTCTTGCTAGCATTCTTTCTCTCAATCTCTGGGGGAAAAACAGATTTTTAAAGCCGGAACATTTTGCTGATTTTTGCATCTGCCTTTCTTTGCATCAGTTTAATTCCAGCCATTTTTTTTTTTTTGTAACTTATTGTCGAAAGATACAATAACAATTCACTGCCAAAAATAAGCCAGAAAACTTCTTTCTTAAGGGTTTTTTTTCTTTTTTCTTTTTCTTTTCTTTTTTTCTTTTTCTTTTCTTTTTCTTTTCTTTTTTTTTCTTTTTTCTTTTTTTTCTTTTCTTTTTAGCATTTTTCTTTTTTTCTTTTTATCTTTTTTCTTTCTTTTCTTTTTATCTTTTTTCTTTTTATCTTTTTTCTTTTCCTTTTTATCTTTTTTCTTTTCCTTTTTATCTTTTTTCTTTTCTTTTCCTTTTTATCTTTTTTCTTTTCTTTTCCTTTTTATCTTTTTTCTTTTCTTTTCCTTTTCCTTTTTATCTTTTTTCTTTTCTTTTCCTTTTCCTTTTTATCTTTTTTCTTTTTACTTTTTTTTCTGTTTATTTTAAGGTTTTTAATTTTTCTTTTAATGATTTTTGCTGCTAAACTATATGAAAATATGGGGAAGGTTTACTAAATTGATAAAGTGTTATTGGTCATTGGGTTGTTCTCCCCTTACATTTGCAAGGCTTTCATTCATTTTCTAAATCTTTTATGTGGATGGAGTTCTGAATACTTACATATCATTGCCCTAACCCCCCTTACATACATACACAAATATCTATGCAGCTAACACTCTTTCATGCATACTAATCCTAGGTTTTCATTCTTTTAATATTTCTTGCATATTTCAAAGACACGTCAAATCAAATTTTTAAAGAGAATAACTATTTTCATAAATTTTTAAATGCTTTCTAATGTGTATTTTTAATTCACTAACATTTGGCCGGGGGGAGGGGAAGTCAATTATTAAGTACTTTTCTTTTTAGTTTGGTGTTGATCTAACTATATATATATATATACACATATATATATATATAAAATAATGACATAGATTGGATATATAATAATGTCAAACCCAAACTTTATCTTTTTTTTACCCTTTCTGTGGAGTCGGTCGTTTAACATTCAATAAGAGTTTTATCTAAAATGAACATGACATTGTATATGCCAAAGAGTGTCTCTAAATTTGAAATTAAAACCTTTTATTAAACAAAAATCCTTGTAACTTTCATTACTTACAGTAAAAGAGGTCTTGTTCATGATGAGACAAGTTGCTGACTTCTCGTACATCATTCTCATTGGAAGCACCGGCCATCTTTAGATTCCAGTTATGGGTTAAACTGGACAACTACTGTTCTTCTAATAATTAACTAATTTTAAAAAAAGACATAGAAAAATAGGTTTAAAGATATTAATCCCATGAATTTTGCAACCTTTTTTTTTCTTCTCACAATTGATAAGAAAAACTGGTATAAAGATATTAATCTAATCAATTTTGCAATTTTTTTTTCTTCTATTAAATAGTAAGGAAAAAAAAGACATTAATTAATTAAAAATCTAAAATGATCTCGTATTTATTTCCTAATTTAAGCTACTATTCCTTTGAATTTAAGCTACTATTCCTTTGAATTTAAGCTACCATTCCTTTGAATTTAAGCTACCATTCCTTTGAATTTAAACTCAACTTCCTAACTCTTACCATCTTCCAAAAGAATAAACTCACCTGGTTAATTATTTTTCGAAATCCTTGATGAGGTATGATGAATTCTAAAAAGTATTATTCTAACTATTTTCGTCCTTCATATTATTTATATTCATTTTAAATGACATGGACGAGGAAAATAGTCCGAATAATTTTTTTAAAATTCAACTAATTTTGTCATTTCTTTTTTTTAAACTTTTTTTTTCTTGTTTCGTTCCTCTTAATTTGTCAAGTCACTCCTCCAGCTTCTAATTCATTCATTCTTTCATTCATTCAGAAAGAAGAAAAATTATGCAGCATTTTTAGCTTACATTACACTAAAAGAAAAAAGAAAATTCATCTAATAAATGAACCTAACAATTTTTTTTGTCTGTATTAAACATGAATAATATATATTAAAACTTGACTCCACAACTAAGTTTCTTGTTAGAAAACAAGGAAAAAAATTGAATTAAAAATATTTTAAAAAAAAATTATTTTTATGAAATATGTCTTATATATATATGAGGGTGAAAAAAAAAAAAAAGTTGTAAGACAAATGACATAAACTCAGTCTGAGTGAAAATAGAGCAACAAAATTTTATCAAGAAGGAATTTCTTGATGGAAACCTCGCTTGCAAAAGTGTATTGAGTTAGGTGGATTATGTAAAAAAAAAAAAAAAAAAAAAAAAATTTTGCAGTTTCCATAAAGTTTTTCTTCAATTTGTTTCAGAATTTTTTTTATTTACTCTTGTATATTAAGACACTAAACCCCATAACTAAGTTTCTTGTTAGAAAACAAGAAAAAATTGAGTTAAGAATATTAAAAAGAAAAATCAAAATTCTTTTTAATGAAATATGACTGAATTATACATATATATGCTAATTATTTTTAATTTTTTTGGGGGCTCCAATTTGGGGTTGTTAACATCTTTTTATTATGATTATAGATATTGTTGGCAGCCTAGTTTGTGATGGTTATGCCTTGTTAAACTTAGTTTTATTGATAACCTTTTTTCCCCTTGGGAGAGTTTTGAGTTGTTCATTTTTCCTCTTGATAAATGCACCATTGAAATATTTCTTCGTTTTTTTGGGTTTTGTTTTATTTTGCTATTTTTGTGTGATGGAATATAATTTTGATGTCATTATATTTACACACGCTATTAATGTACATCTGTTTGTAAGGCAACATGGCTTCTTCTATGTTTTGTGGGTACATGAATTTTTGTTGATTTTTTTTTTATATATATATATATATATATTTACTTACTGAATTTCAAGCGGAAAGAAGATTCGTTCTTTCATTTTTTTTTACCCCCCATTAATTGATTTTTCCGAGTGTATAAGTTATTTAAAAAAAAAACAGTAACAGAAAAAAGATGTTTTTGAGATAAACGCTTTTTTTTTTCTATGTACAAACTTTTTAAAGAAATTTGAAGAAAAAAAAAATTAGTATCTTTGTCGTTTCAAAAAAACAAAAAACAAAACAAAAAAAATTAAAATAAATAAATACCGTCCCATCTTGTTTCCTCCAAAATGGTGGCTTGATGTAGAAATTTATGAAATATTTGAATTTTTAGCTTTGAATAAAAAACTTAAAAAAAAAACAACCTCAAAATTTAAAAAAAAAAAATGTCACCTTGATGAATATGTCTACCTTTTGGGTAAAAAAAAAATTTTTTTAAACCCAATATTATTTTATGCTTATTATCTATTCATTTGTTTATTTACATAAAAAAAATAAACCAAAAAAAAATGAATACAAAAAATGTATTTCCCATTTTCTTATTGTTCTTGAATTTAGATAAAGAATTTTCCCCTGTAAACAAAAATAGTTTTTGGTCTGTTTTGTAATACTGAAAAAATGTTTTTAAACTTTGCACACCCACTTAATTTGTTTCACCAAACTGTTCTTTTTTTGTGGATGTTTTGTTAATTTTTTTTTCCAATAACTAAATTTAATCAATATCAACTTTGCCCTGTTTTAAAAGCACCCTCTATACAATGCACTATAAAAGAGTATTTTTTCTCTTTAGTAGAATTAATAAGTTTTGGTTCCTGTTCTAAATATTGGTGGAGAGATAATTTGTAGAAATACAAAAAAAAAACAGAAAAAAACTCATCTAATTTGAATATTCATGTTTTCTTCCATAGGAACACAACGAACTTTCATCAAACCTATTTTCCTTTCTTTTAAATATTCAAATTCATTACTCTAGCTGTCTCAGCTTTAAAAAATTCCAAAGCAGTTAATTTACTCCCTTTAAAATAAAAAAAACGTTAAAAAACATACAGAGCCTTAACTAAATGAAAAAAAAAAAAAATCTTTCACTTTTTTAAGATAAAAGGTTTGATGAAAAAAAAAATCTAAATTAAAAAAAACAAAAACAAAACTATTTAGTTAGTTTTTATATTGAAAACAAAAATATTTTGCTATGAAATCTTTTCTCTCATATTTTCATTAATCAGTGCCACATCCGGATGAAATTTTTCTTTTTGATAGAAAAATTTTAAATTTTCAACCAAGATGTAAATAATTCCTGCTTTCATAATTATTATTGCAATAAATAAGCAAAATCCAATCACTGAAATATAAACCAGACATCTCCAATATTTTTACTGTGGCAGCCATATTGTATATTTTACACATTTTTTACAATTAGCTAAAGTAAAAAAAACAAAAAAAAACATTTTAAAAAAAAAGAAATTTAATTTAATGAATATTTTTGTAATCAAGATATTCGAAAAAAAAATCTTTTGAATATCAATGAAAAATACAAATGAAAGGAAAAAAGATCTTGTATTTGGCTAAATATAATTCCGCAGACTATGACTTGGAGACTCTGAGCTGACATATCATTTAAGAGATTTTATAATCAGAATTTAAAAAAATAAATATCGAGGGATGAAGATTATTAAAGCTTTTAAAATAAAGCATATTTTTTAAGCTTTTAAATTAAACATATTTTTGAATGAAATTTTAAAATCAACTTTTTTTTTTTCTCTCCCTCTCTCTTGAGAGGTATAGAGAGGGGGAGATATGATACGAATAAAAATTTCACTTTTTTTGTTTTTAAACTGCTCTGTAATTTTAATTTAAAATTTAACCTTTTTTTTGCTTTGAAAATTAAATTCTAATTCTGAATCAACTGCTTTTCACTTTGCAATTATTTTGTACAACTTACAACTGTGTGTTGTTTTTTTTTTAAATGCCATGGTTAAAAATGTATCAAAATACCTGCTCCATTAATTTTGCATTTGAAATCAAATGTTTTGGGATTTGTTTTTAAAACTAAAATAACTTAACAAGATTAGAATCTGTACTTGTATTAGATATGTTTTTCATCAATCCAATACTTTTTCTCTATTAGAAAATAAAGTCAATTGTGCAAATTTACTTCTTTATGAAGATTCACTCTTTGATAAAAATGTTTTTTCTCTAACTTTATTAATGTCTAAATTATTGAACAACTACAAAAACATTGTATTGTAAAAATCTAGCAAGTTTTAATCACTTTTAAATAAATGTGACAAAGATTTATCCAGAAATGTTGATAAGAATAAATAAAATAATCCTTACTTAAAATTAGGAACATTCACAAACATTGATCTCAATAAATTGGGTTTTTTTTGGTTTTTTAAGAAAAAAATGCAAAATTTATGGAATATCATTCTGCTGAATTTGAGATTTTAATTAGAAAGAGCAAAATTCTTTTTCTTTTATATATTTGTTTCGAAGTTTTTAAATTTCATATTTAGAAAAGGTTTGAATTTCATTTGTTTTTTTGTTTTTTTTCCTTTAACATTTTAAAATATTCATCGTTTGCTAATTATGATTAAAAAAAAAACAATTTGAAAAATGTATTTTCTACAATTTTTTAAAAATCTTTTTTATTTTTTATGTTTAATTTTGATATTTGTTTTTTTGCTGTCATGAAATATACTGAAAGGGCAGACACATATTTAAAAAAAAATTTTTTTTCGTTTTTACTCTTCTTACAAAAACTGCTAAAATAATGGGTTTGATAACTGCATTCTCTTTCTATTAAAAAGCAAAAATAATTAACCTTTTATAACAAAAAAACAAAACATGAATAATTATTATAAATTCCTCACACAAAGTATTCTAAATCTCTCAGGAAGAAAGAAAAAAAAAACTTTCTTTCTTTTTTTTTTTTATTTCAAGGAAATTTAAAAGCCTTAATTTTTTTTTACTATTTGGAAAAAAGAAAAATTGAAAAATTTGACCACTAAAGCAGGGTTGCCAGATGCTATGAGGCAAAACTATTCTCTATTAATATAAAAAAAAAAAAAAACGCCATTTTTAACCACTTAAAAAATACATTTTTTTGTTTATTGTAAGTATAAAGTAAAAAAAAAAAAAAAATTTTTTAAATGTGAAAAGCACTCAATCAATCAACTTAAGACTGGAGTTGTTTTTTATATTGAAATAACTGTACCAAAGAAGTTGTTGGAGCCACTGTATGGATATCACAAAGGCTAAAATATGGGATTGTCTCAACACAAATATTAGAAAGTCTTAGATTTCCGGTACTTTTCATTTTTAATGTTTGGTTTGTTGGGACTCTTTTCATGCATCACTAAATTCTCTCTTCAGACTATACCATTTCAAATTCAAACTGATAATAATCAACTTTAAGTAAAAGATTTAATCAAATTCAAAATGGAACAATCAACTTCAAATTAGAAAACAACTTCAAAATGAGAAATAATCAACTTCAAAATGGAGCAAAATCTTCTCATTTTTAAGTTGAAATGGTACAGAAATAGAACGGTTAGAAAGCTTCTTGCAAAATACAGATGGCTAATTTCCAGAAAATATTTTTAGCCACATCTGGCAGCCCTGCTGCACTGACAAGGCATGAGTTGAGGAACTTGATAACCTCTCCTCTTATTTTTTTTTCTTTTCTTTTACAAAATAAGTATTTAAAAAAGAAAAAAGTATTTTGGAATACTTTCTTAAAAGTATCTCCACTGGCTCAATCCTGGTACATCGAAGTCCCCCCTTTTTTTTATACAATCAAAACGAAAAAGGAAGACACTTCCTTCAAAAAGTAATGACAGACTTAAATTATATTTTCTGAACTCCTCCCTTTAACATTCTCTGAACTTCTCCCTTTAACATTCTCTTCCTCCTTCAAGGTCTTCATTCGTGTGGTCTGTTTTGTCATTTTTTAATTTTTTTCTACATTGGAAATAACTTAACATCTCTTCATCTTATTTTTTTACCCTTCTTTTCTTGTTAGAAATATTTTGCATCAGTAATTATATTTAAATTATGTTGCTACAAACATCCTTCTGCAATTTAAGCCATAGAAAGAAGGACTCTGCCTAACTAAAGGAAAAACATTCCAGAACAACCTGAATATATATCCTATATAATATCCTATGCCAGAGGGTATCGCTACTTGCTAGGTATCAATTATTATATTGGGATTGTTGATGATTAGAGAACTGGCTGGTAATGTCTTTAGCTTCTCTCACTGCCTGTTCTGATTAGAGAATTCCTTTAGGGACTGCAACTCTAGTGTCCATTGGGTTGTCTCCCTTTTACTGCTGGTTGCCAATTAATCCCTCTCCATTTTTAGAAACAAAAACGAATTTCATCATTTCCTGATTCTTTTTCTTCCATAGTTCAACCTTCATTTAATTAAAAAAATGTGTAACTTTGTAATGAAGTCCTAACACTTCTATCAAGAAGAGACAGCCTCTCTTTTTGAGAAAAAGCATTAATAAGGAATGACATAACAAAGGGTGTTTCTCAGACAATTTAATTGGGTGGGATATCCATACATCTAGTTGAAGTGAAATAAGGTTTGCTTAAAGTTTTGTGGGTGACAAAGAATAAAGTTTTATTTTTAAAGTTAAAATGAATGCCAGTCTTTGTAAAATAACGACTTTAACATGGTTTGTTTAACAGCACCACTGTCACCCTCAAATTTGTTTTTCTGAGGAAGGGCTGAATTTGAGATATGATTTTTTTTTTTGCTTATCAAGATTGGTACAAAAATATTTGGTAGAACTTTTTATTTTATTTTATTTTTTCTTATGATTTTTTTTTTAGTTTTGTGAATCCCTTCTGCTCTTTTATATTTTTGTCATTATTTAAAAATGGTTTTGTAATGATTTTGAATTTTAATTTAAAAAAAAACAAAAAAAACAATTTTTTTCATTCATTTTTTAGATTTATTTAATTTTCTATAAAAAAAAAATTCAGTCACTTAAAAAAAAAATTTTTATTTTTGGTTTCCATCATTTACACTTTTCATTGGTTCATTTCAATAACTAGAAAATTCTATGGGACCATCCCCTAACCCCCACACGGTCACACAATCCCTTGATAATACCTTTAAAGAAAAATTCTTGCACCGACTGTGTAATCAGCAGTTCCAAGAAGTGTGGCACAAGCCTTCACCACTATAAACAAATCACATGTAGGCCGTCTGACGACCAAGCATGGTTTGATGACCCTCATACGT
>JAYKTE010404575.1:0-10608 GCA_036873565.1 Xipholeptos notoides
GCTGGATAATTTGTACTATTTAGTATTTTTCGGACTGCTGTCCTCATCCATTTGGGATGAGGCTGGATAATTTGTACTATTTAGTATTTTTCGGACTGCTGTCCTCATCCATTTGGGATGAGGCTGGATAATTTGTACAAATTAGTATTTTTCGGACTGCTGTCCTCATCTCTAACCGGTCATGGTTAACAGAACGAGAGCAGGCTACCCCCGTAGTTTGAATAAAGGGTCAAGTTTGAAATTCTGTAAATCCCAATTACGACAAGAAGGTTCCCAAGTTCGATCACCTGAAGACGGCCGGAGGGTGAATCGGCCAAAACATTGTGAAGACCGCAATAACATGGATGAGGACAGCAGTCCGAAAAATACTTGTACAAAAAGAACATTTATCAAAAATGACTGTTATTGGTATTAAATGACCTGATTTTTCAGATTGATATGCCATAAAACAAACAAATTGAACAATTTCTGGTTGTTTCTAAGAGTTTTGCTGTTGATCTGCCACAGCCCTTAGCAATTAACAACAATACTACCACCACCACCACATGAAGAGGTGAATAGATTTCAGAGGTTTGGAAACTTTTCGATCATTCTTTGAGAATCTCTTTTGATCATTCTAACGACAAATAATCTCCAAAACCTAAAAAAGCCTTCAATGTTTTTCTTCTTGCTTGGCTAAATGATATTCTTCTTTCTATTCATACAATCGAGGAGTCTATTGATGGTTCCGGAGTGTTCTTTGTCAACCTACTGCTCAATAAACTGGAATATGATAAAATAGTTCTTCTTCTCTAGGCTTTATTTCCAGTGGAACCTTGGTTTTCGAATGTCCCAGGTCTCGTACAAATCGGTATTCAAACCACAAAAACAAGAAAATTTTGGATTTTGGTCACAGGAGATGGAAATGCATAAAATATGCAACGAGAAAAAATATTTTATTCTAATTTCTATTTATAATGTTGATGTTGATTTATTTGCTCATAATATATGCCAAAATTATAGACATGTTTCATAAAAATAAGGGTCAGGAATGGTGTTTTGGAACAGATTAAAACTGTTTCCATTTTTCCTTATAGGTTAAATGGATTCAGATTTTGAATATATCGCTTTCTGAAGTTGGTTCCTGAACAGATAGGGTTCAAGAACTGAGCGAGGTACCACTGTATTTATATATTTTATTTTGTGGTGTTGGTGGGTTTCTTCTGTTTATTTTTTTAATTGAAATTTAAAAAGAACTGATTTTTTTTTTGGATTTCTGTCGTAGAACGTTTTGTTTTTCTCTTTTGACATCACGATTTGGTTAGATTTAAAAAAAGATTCTGAAATCAATAAAAAGAAAACAAACGTTCAAAAAGTAGCAAAATAAATCGTACATCTTTCTATTTCTTGTTTTGCTCTTTCTTTTTGTATTCTCATTTTTATCTGTAATGTAATAATGAGCGAGAGGTGAATTTGAAATATTAACATACTTTTTTTGAGAAAGCAGTATACTGGTGGAGGTCACATGACCATAAGTTGGCAAAAGTGTTGCGGAATTCTGTTGAATATTCAAAATGTTAGCCTTTGTTTATAAAATAATTGATATTTAAGGGTTGACAGAGAGAGCAGCCCCAGAGTGCAAAAGACTACAGGTCAGAGAAGACTGAGAGGAAGGAGTGATATATCTGTTAATCAAGCAAGTTTGATTGTCAATCACAGGGGCAGAGGGGAAGGGAAACTAAAGAATTCTACTGTTAAAAAAAGAACCATTGAACTTTTGTGTTTGTGTGCTAACACTAAAAATCAGCTGTTTCTCTGCTCAAATAAAATAAATGATTTTCCTTCCAGATTTTGATAATGTCCTTGTTTTAATTGATTTCAGCCTATGGATTCTACACAGCAAATATTTTAGTCTCATTATACATATTAATTTTTTTTTTTTCAAACTTTACCAAGTCAAAAGTCTCTCTTCAAATGCTAAAATCAATCCTCAAGATCCACTTGGTACAAAAGGACTCATACTTTAGAATTGTAAGACTTAAAATTCTTAAAGATTATTACAAAACTTTTTTTTTTTTTGAATCATTAATTAACAAGGTTCATTCAAAAGAATTTTTTTTAAAATCTACTTTTGGTTATTGTCAGTAAAATTGAAACTATCCGTGTGACGATTGTGATTGATGATCTCCCAACGTCCGAACCAAGGACCTGTGACTTTGGTGTCAAATTCATCCAAAGATTCCTGAAAAGAGAAAACAAATAGATTTATTAACAAAAAGCCTTTTTTTCTTTCTGATAAGTTAAACCTTAGGAATGCCATGCTGGCCCAACTCAGAAATTCTTCCATCAAAAGATTTGCAGTTTTAGACTTTTTTTGTTTCAAGTAAAAATAAGCAACTTTAAAAGCAGATTTTATAAGCAAAAATAAGAGTTTGTTAAAAGTGACTCCAGACTTAATTCACATTATCATCTAGTCTAGCTAGTTCGGATATTCATACCCATATCATGCTATGTTGATCTTGCATCAAGGTTGGCAGGTCCTTTATCTGTACATCATCCTCTGGTCAAGCTAGCTTGGACATTCATGACCATATCATGGTATAACATACAAGCGCAGCGGTGCAATGCACAGTTTACCCTTTGGGTATGGCCGTTGGTCATCCTGCGCCTGTTGTTACAGGGAATAGGGTGGGTGCTGGAAAACAATATTATCAAGCGAACAAGAATGAGGAAAAAGAAGAGACGAGTTCTTTTAGAAAAAATTATATTTAATTTTTTTTTGTTTGCAACGGAGAGAGATCACAGCAGGTTTTTAACTACCCTTGGGGGGGGGGGGGGAAACTGGCCTGCCAACACTTCCCCAACTGTCTCTGAGTCCCAACTGACCACTGCCGCTAGAAAGCTTCCCTTATATAAAAACTCCATCCTTTTCCTTCCTCTATACTTTCCTTGTCTTTTCTTCTCTCCTTCTTCTTCCTCCATGGGTATATCCTATCTCTTCTCTTCATTCTCTATCCTTTCTTTCTCCTATTCCGTGGGGGATCACTTGTCTCTCTGTCCTTCTCTCTCTCCCCTTCCCCTTCTAGTCAGAGTTGGGGGGAACTAGAAAAAAGTTTTTATGTCCATTTAATGGCCCTACCAGAGACAAGATTCTGCATTAAACAAGGCCATAACTCTATACAGGACCACACAAGTGGTCACAGGTTCTAAAAAATAATGAATTCTACCTAATAAAGAATCACTAATTATCTCTAGTCTAATCACTAACTTAAGATTTTCTCTAACACTCGTTTATTAATAAACCCACTCTTTATCTTGTTACAATGCCATCTGCCTTAGTCTTGCATCGAGGTTATAAGTTTTTAAATGTGAATATAAGGAAGCCTATCTAAATTTTTAAAAGCCTATAAACAATTTTTATACAAAAAAATCATGAACCTTAAAAGCTGATTACTTTTGGAATTAAATTTCTAAAGAGGTTGATATGCCCTTAAAAATATAAAACCAAATCATGTTTCTGTAGAATTATGAGCTGGACTGGAGACAAACACTTTCTATGAAAGACCGTGGTTAGTGAAAATAGTCCTACCTCTTTACAATATCTTTTTTGCCATTCAACTTTACGATCAACCGATAAATATTTCTTCCAGTCTGGCACCAAGTCTGGCTGTTTTGCAGATCGAAGCAGGATTCCTTCTTGGAGATTGTAAAAACCCCATTTTTCCTTTGGGGACTGCCAGCGTAAGTCACAACTCCATCGGATATTGCTGGAGGTATTTGAAAGACTGAAAATAGAAATAGCAGAATGTCGAAAAAGTGAATTATGGCACCACATCCGAAAAATGACGAATACAGACTGGTAAAAATGTTTGAGTGAGTGCAAATTGGAAGAGAAAGAGAGCGAAAGCGTACATTGTTGCATTGGCGTAGCTATAGGTGTGGGCGGTCCACCCCAAGTGACAGCAAGAACTTTTCAGCCAGGCTAAGTTATGAAAATAGGATTTACTTATCATATATAATCATGTAATTACATGTTGCCATTAGAGGACTTTAGTCTTAAGAAAAATCTAGTTTTATATGGTTTTGTCTAGGTTATTCTTAATTTGACGTGATAACACATAGTTACCTCACACCTGTTTTTTTTTGTTTTGGATCATACAGTAAACGGTTAGTAAAAGTATAGCATGTATGACAATTTAGATACAGCTAACTATTCTGCATAGGATGATGTGGGGTGACATTTGAGCAGACTACCCCGGGTGACATTTACTCTAGCTACGCCACTCTCCAACACAGTGGTGCAGATGCCTTATGGTCCATGTGGTGTTTAACAGTCATGTCAAACAAATCATGTAAAAAATAGGCATCAGTGAAAATAGTGAATTAGCGACAAATACCAAAACCTCCATTATATACCAAGGCCTAATCACTCGAAAAACGTCACACACATCAGTTCAATATTACCCGGCATTCCTCAAAGACACACCAGTACACCACACCACACCATGTTTTTTGTGTGTGTTGTGGTGGTGGTGTGGTCACTAGTCGTGGTGTGGTAGGAGTGTGCATAAAAAATTGCCATTTTTGACCCCCCCTCAATTTGAAATTTTTAGAAAAAATATTTAAAGTGAAAATTACTACTTTATAAGCAATTCAATTTAAAGAAAAGAGATTAAACTTAAAAAAAAAAAGTTAAAAAACAAAAACATAATTAAATACTCCAAAATTGACATTTCAAACAAATTTTCCAAATTTCAATTTTTTTTAAAACTTACCGCCATCTTTTGTTTTTTTTTTCAATTTTTACTAACGGACGAAAAGAAAGTCCAATAATTAATAAAAAAAATAGACTAATGACATAATTTTTTTTAAATTTTTTACTTCAATCATTAATAAACAAGACTGTAATAATCAATTACTTACCAAACCATCTTACACGCAATAAAACCCAATTTAGGCGTAGGTATCGAGATTTTGACTCAATATTGATTAAAGACGAAAAGCACGTCACAACTTATGAATGTTTACAAGGTAATTTCATTAAAAGTATGGTGGCCTCAGTTCGTACAATGTAAAATTTTTTTTCATTTCGAAAAAAAAACCCTCAAAAGTTTTTGAGGAAAAAGGTCTTAAAGACAAAACTGGTAGAGTTTCGCGCTTATTTTAAAGTCATAAAAGGGATTTCTGAGAACTTTTTTTAAAGCAATAAAAGTTCCCATAACGAAAACATCGGATTATTTGTGGGTGGTTTGTATTATTAAATTTATTTTACAAGAATTAGTTATTAATCAATTAAAAAAAAAAGGAAAATGTGAATTAATTTACTGCAATTTCACGTTTTGGAAAATTTTTTGCTAAAAATTAAGGAATATTTTATGAATGCATATATAAAAAAAATACATAATTTATTTATATTAAATGCTGTTGAAAATAATCTTATTTTACAATAGTATAAAATACATACCAAAAAAAAAGAAAGAATGATTTTTGTTTTTTAAATAAAATAAATTATATATTTTTTTTTACCTTAAACTCTTTCGCCTCCTATAGAAATCTGAGCCACACTATATCAAATACATACGGAATTTTACATATATTTAAATTTATTAGGGCGAAAATCAAAAAGCTACATCATTATTTTCGATTTTTAATGAAATTTTAAATTAAGTGAGGGGAAGGTAGGAAAATGTTCTAGTGAAAAAAAAAAAACGATTCTTAATCAAATTCATCAAAAATATTTCAATAAAATTGCTGAAAACCGAAAACAAATTGGTTAAAAAATCGATTTTTAATAGATTTTTGAATTGTGTTTAAAGAAAAACACGAAAGTTTGAAAAATGGCGGACATTATTTTTATGTGATAAAGCAATACACTGGGTTTTGATCGGACAATAACAAAGATTTGGAAAATAAATTCTTAATGAAAAAGAATTCAAAAAAATATAATTTTTACATGAGATTTTTATTTAATCATTCCATTTTATGATGCACTGAAAAAAATACTTTTTTCATTCATTTTTTAAAAGTTATTAGAAGATTAAATCGTGGTGGATCAAAAACGGGCGAACTTTTGCACACACCTACAAGAGGGGGCCTAGAACAAATTGTTGTTCATGTATTCCCAGTGCCTGTCGTGCTTAGGAACATTGTGAATGCGCTCTGCCTCTGCGGTCCCTACGCACACAAGTCAACTTGCGCAGAAAGAGTTTTTCGAATCTTACAGGAAAACAATCTAAAAATATCATTATCAAAATTAGACTCTGGAAATCAGGCGAGCTAACTCCGAATGACACAAAAAAAGTTTATCTCAAAACTATCTCCCCTGTTCATAAATCTATGGAAGACTTACTTGTGTCATAATATTTAACATTTTTCATGAATTTCAATATAACTAGGCAGGCAAATACATTTTTTAAATAATTGAATTAAATTATTATTCCAAACGCCAGTTATGGTGAAATATTACGTTATTTTTAGCTTTATAATTTTTCCCTTCACATAAATTTCATCCAGCTTTAATTTTTTCCTAAAAAAGGGAAGAAAAACTTTTTTTTTTACATCAACCATAAATTTTTGATATTATATTTCTCAGTTTTTGCATTATTTTTATTCAACCTTTAAAATTCACCAATTTTTCTTTATATTTTTCTCAAAATAAATTTTTACACTTATTTTATTTAAAATTATTTTCTTTTCATAAATTCAATTTATTTTTAATTAATTAAAAACATTTTAACTCTAAATTGATTAAATAAAATTAGCTAATGTTGCAGTTCTTAAAATAAAAACTGTTTACTGAAAGAAGTCCATTTAATAGTAATATAATTTTTAAAAAGATTAGGAGTGAAACAGTAAAAATAGTCGCTGTTGTTGTGTGTGCGCGCGTTTTGTTTTAATTTAAATTAAGTTTTTAATTGAATTAACTTTATTTTTACTCTAAACTGATTAAATAAAATTAGCTGATGTTGCAGTTCTTAAAATAAAAACTATTTACTGATGTGTGTGTGTGTGTGTGTGTGTGTGTGGGTGCGTGTGTTTGTGTGGGGGGGTGTACACTTATATTATCTCGGACAATTAAATAAAATTGATTTTTTGAGGGACAATTAAAAAAATGCCATAACAAACTTGGTTAGTCTTACAATAAACCAAAAAGTAGTATCTCCTCTTCTTATGGTGGCTAAGCTTGCAACTGAAATTTAGTTATTACCTCCCCACACCTATTGCCAACAGATTGACAGTGATGTTATCAGAGAGTTATGGTTGTGGAGTATTGTTGGAGTAGACATACAACAGATGGCTAACCTCTTTTTTAGAACTAAACTAAGTTTTGACTATTATTTTATATCTTTGACATTTAAATTGGTTTAGCAAATAGCTTAAATATCAGAGTGGTAAGTTTTTTTCATTTTAATGTCTATCGAAAAGATATTTTAAACAATTTAAAAGAATTGAAAATTTGACAATAATAAATTTTTATTTTGTAATAAATGATGCCTATTGGTTCTTTGGCAATTGGAATATTCCATTATCATTTAAAAGGGTCAAAGAGCGTCATGGGTGGCGTATTTTGCCGCCAGAGCAGTCGTAAAATCCCCCCCCCCCCCAAAAAAAAAAAAATGGCCGTTGATATCCTGTTAACTTTCAACATTCCAAAAAGCTGTCAATATATTTATTTTCATATTTTTACCCCTTTAAAATGCCGCCCCCTGGAACGTGCCACCCGGTGCGAACCGGCGAACCGCCTCCTCCATTGCTATGATGCCACTAAGAGTGTGCACGAAAAATCGAGACCCCTCACATTTAAATGTTTATAAAAACTAATTTAAAGTGAAAATTACTACTTTATAACCGATTTAATTTAAAGAAAAGAGATTAAACTTGGAAGAAAAATGACATTATCTAATGAAAACAATACAATATTTTTTGATCGGACATTGACAAAGATTTGAAAAATACATTTTTAATGAAAAAGAATTCTAAAGAATATAATTTTTACACGAGATTTTTATTTGATTATTCCTCTTTATGATGCACTGAAAAATATACTTTTCATTCATTTTTTTTTTTAATTTATCAGAAGATTATATCATGGTGGGTCAAAAACGGGCGAATTTTTGCACACTCCTACGCCACTGCATGGTTGTACTTCAAAAATAAACTATTTCATTATAAGCAATATTAAGCCTAAGAAGACAATCTTGGAACAATTGCTTCTTTGGCAGTTGGAATATTTCATTATTATTTAAGGAGATCAAAGGGCATACTAACTAACTAACTAACTAACTAACTAACAGTGAGACCATGAGAATTGTGGATGGGTAAAGCTGATTGTGTTCCATTGGAAGTTTACTTTTGAATTTAAAGAACTTCCATGATTCTTCTGAGTGTGACATTGGCACTTGCACTGTGTGCTGACTTATATATACTACTAGAAGTATTGCCAAGCTTTTCCCGGGTGCCGGAAACCTGATACTAAGGTAGTTAAGGAAACCTATTATAAAAGGAAGCAGCACTGTACATATGCAAATTTTTGTGGTCTGAATCATTGCAAATTTCAGTGGCCTGAATGCTTTGATGCTCACTTTTGTGGTAATTTTAATTTGTGATTTTGGACCCGTATTATTCCAGCTCAAAACCAATTAGAAAGTATTCCCCAGGTCTGAATATCTCATATATCAAATTTCAAGTTTTTAGACCAAAAATTGGTAGAGTAGTTTGGTAGAGACGACAATGGTTCAATCTTTCAACCTTGAGCAGCTAAATATCTGACTCAAATATGGTTAAAAAGCTTACCCAAGGTCTGAATACTCTTTATGTCAAAGTCTGTAGACCCTAAATTGACAGAAGAGTTTGGTAGAGACTGATTGTACACAAACACACACACACACACACACACACACACACACACACATTTTTTATTTAAAAAATATACTAGAAGTATTGCCCTGCTTTGCTTGGGTGCTTAACAAAAACTTTAAATAAATTATTTCACCATTATTTTCAATGAAATTCTATTATTAAAAAAAGTTGTAATATTTAAAAAAATTGTAGAAATGTTTTTTAATTTCAAAACAATTTAAGTTTAAATACCAGCATTTAATTTGAATGCTCGATTAAAGACTTCTGTGAAATACTGGTTGTCAGTGTCGGTTGACAACCATGATATGGTAAATTATCAAATTGAAAAAATATATCTAAATTGATGTTTTTCCAACTAAAAACCAATTAAAAATTTTGCCCCAGGTCTGAATTCCCTTTATGCCAAATCCCAAGACTGTAGACAAAGAATTGACGAGTTTGGTAGGGGAAAAAACACCTGTGCACTTACATTTTTCACTTTTATAGCTATATAGATATAGATTATTTTTTTCAGACTTTTAGTTTTAATCAATGGGGTCACTAAAGTTTATTTTTTAATTTAAATAATTCCCATGAGTCTTCTGTATGTGACGTTTGCACTTGTTTTTCCCATGTCTGAATAGCCCTAATATCAAATCTCAAGTCTGTAGGCTGAAAATTGACGGAGAAGTTTGGTAGGGAAATACACACACACACACACACACACACACACACACACACACGGAAAGACAATTTCACTTTTATAGATATATAGATAGATTATTATTATTAAAAAGATAAGGAATTAAAAAACAAAAGTTATATATTAAAACAGAAAGGCATCCAACCAGCTGCTACGAGCAACATGTCAAATTCATTTTATTGAGTAACAGTGGAGATAAGAACGTGATTCTATAAGGCCCCTGATCACTCTTTCATTATCCAATGTATTTTACACACAAAAAAGTTGTAATTGATTTGAAAAAAATGATATCTATTCCATTTTAATCAAGTAGATTGATAAATAGAAGCTGGGTTTGATTTTTGAATGAAATTTATAGTTTAGTAAATTTTAGTCTAGATTCTCCAATAGAAGAGATTCTACTAAATAGAATTCATATCAGACCAAAGCTACAGAAACACCTTAAGTGCACACCCTGCAGATAATAGTAAAACAGATACCAATAGAATGCAAAATATATAAAAGCATCGGAAGAAAATTTTCAATTAACAAATATTTCTGAAAAGCAAATTATAAATTAAATTATAAATTAAATCATACAATACTTGAAAAATACTAAACTTTTCTAAACTAAACAATCAAACTAAAATAGTCAACAAATGAAGAGCTAACAAATCAACTTTATAACAGAAATATAGCGATCGATATGCTGTAAGACCCAAACAATCAATCAACAAAAAATTACAAGAGAAGTCAGAAGGAATTGTGTAATTTATACTCAGAATGAATAAAGATTATATTGAACCTAATAATAATGTGTGTGCTGTTTTTATTTATTATATTTGTTTGGTGTAAACTTATTCCTTGAAAATTAAATGCATAAGTTAAAACCTGATTAGGCATAATTGATTATTAGGGCTATGACAATATGCTTTTATTAAAGACTATTCTTGCCACAGACTTGACTATTTTGCTATTTTACCATTTCTTTTATTCTGTGGGAATAAGTAGTGCTGTGACAATATGCTTTTTTTAAAGACTATTCTTGCCACAGACTTGACTATTTTGCTATTTTACCATTTCTTTTATTCTGTGGGAATAAGTAGTGC
>JAYKTE010404686.1:0-10606 GCA_036873565.1 Xipholeptos notoides
GGATCCAGACCACTAAAATTTGTATATGTACAGTACTGCCTTATAGGCTTCCTTAACTACCTTAGAGAAAATCTTTAGAATTGAATTTACTAGAGAAAAGCATTGGAAATAAATTTAGTATAGAAAGGCATTAGGAATGAATTTAGTATAAAAAAAGCATTAGGAATGAATTTTGTTCGTAAAAAAATAATTAGGAATGAATTTTGTACGTAAAAAAATAATTAGGAATGAATTTTGTACGTAAAAAAATAATTAGGAATGAATTTTGTTCGTAAAAAAATAATTAGGAATGAATTTTGTACGTAAAAAAAGCATTAGGAATGAATTTAGCATAAAAAACATAAACTACTTTGCTATATAATAGGCAACCTTAATTACCTTATTGGCAAGTCTCTGGCCCCCGGGCAAAGCCGAGTAATACTTCTAGCATCTATTAAAACTTAGTCATAAAGTTGGTCAGTTGATGCAAATGGAATGCACGATAAAGTGTGCCATTCAAGATCATAAAAAAAAAATGCTAGGTACCTAACATCCATAAGGATATAGCTTTGTTTTTCATATGTAAGCTTGAGTCTAAAACTTCTTTTGAGTCATAATCAATACAAAAATAAAGTTAGGAGCAAAATCACTTTAAACTCCCAGTAAGATGTTGGAAAAAAGTGATTTTTTTTTAAATTTGAGATCAATTTCTCTTGGTTTTTTTTCAAGTAGATGTAGGTATCCTAGAGTAATTGGTAATCTACTCATAAAAGTAGTTATTCTTTTATGAAAAATTGTGCCAAAATCAGTGGAAGTTGTGTTCAGTTGAACTTTGGGAAGCTCTCAAATATAGTATTTTTTTAAAAATATTTTTTGGCTTTTTTTCTGAAAAATCTAATCATATATAAAGGATGACAACCATCGCATCATTTTTTCTCATGCGCAGTTTTTATTTTGTTTTTTTTTCAAAATTGTGGCTCATCCAGTTTTATCAAACTTTCACCACATGATTCAAAAGGCAGCATTGACCAACCTCAGTAAATTTATGCAATAAAAGATGTCATCATAAGTTTTGTTTGCTTTGTATGTATTACAGCATTTCAACAATAATTCAGCTACATGATTCAAACAGCTTTAAGGGGAAGTCTACTTGGATAAGCAGTTGGACTTCAAAATCGTAGTACGTGAGTTTGAATCCCAGTCATTCTGTTGGTTGGCCAATTAGGCCAGTGCTTAGGTTACTGGATTGATGTAAATTCGGTACATGTTTGATCCTGACTAGAGTAAGAGTTGTTGTTTGCATGGCTGTCCTGATGAACCATGAACGGCGAAACAGGCCTGTAGACCAATTGCAAAATATTATATAATAAATAAAAGTATTTTTGCAATCTGTCTACAGGCCTGTTTCACTATCTATGGCTTGTCAGGACAGCTATGCAAACAACTAGTCTTCCTCTAGTCAGGATTAAAACCGTACCGAATTGATGTCAGTCTAAGATTCTAACCACTGGCCCAATTAGTTGACCTGTCACAGACATGGTCTTTATACTATAGTGACTAAAGAGTACCCAGCTCATCTTCCTGCAAAAGCAGAGAGGGCCTTTCATATAATGATATGATAAATAACAGCAGGCATACAACCGTGACTTAGAGAGTCCTCAATCATTTGTAAACATAGTGTTATGAATTTATCATTCGCTAAAATCCCAATATCAAGTCGAAGATTTACATCAGTTGAAAATAACAGTGAAAATTGTAACTTAATTATCCGTTTCATGCCAAACTCCTTCTTTTAAAGAAAGCTATAACTCCTTAATTTCTGTCTAACTCAAAACTCTAAACATTCAAAATAAAAGTTTGGATCATTACAATATTTGCAGGGAGGTCCACTTGGGGCAGTAATTGGATTTCAGAATTGTAATAAGCGAGTTCAAATCCCAGTTGTTCCATTTGCATTCATATTTGAACATTCCCTCCAGCTATGGATTAAATAGCACATATTGTGGTATTTAATTTGGACTAATGCCTATTGGAAAGGTATGTATTTCCACATACCCTCCAGCTATGGATTAAATACTGCATGTTGTGTTATTCAAATATCAAAATCCTAAAATGTTTATCAAAAATGATAGTCTACCTGTGAATAAAAGAATATTTTTCAAAGATGATGGTTCTCGACATTAAATGACCTAAAAAGGTTGATATGCTATAAAACAAAAACAAACAAAAGATATTTTGCTTATGATAACTTAAAATTTGATTCTTTTATTTCAATGAATATTTAAGAAAAAATTTTATTGCTTCCAAATCAATATTGATTTAGAATTAAATCTTTCTGTCACTTTGCAAAAAAGCTTTTAAATCTAATGAGATGATAAATAATTTCTTTTTCTTTTCTTATTGTGTCTAGAAGCATACTTACAAACATGAAATAATTACTTAAAAGCTTTGACAGAGACATAAATGAAAGAACTAGTTCATTAAAAAGTCATTTCTCAAACATTTTAATTGTTATATTCTGATTGTTGGTGTGTCCTGATCAAAACTGTAGACACTGAACATCATGTGGCCATGGAACTGGTTAGAATTGCCTGACCAATCAAGTTGATGTCATGCTGATGTAGTTTTAACAAGGAATAATTGGACATTCGCTGCAGTGTTTCTACTTTGGTCTTCCTCTCTGCTATTTTCAGCAGCTGGAGAAATCATTTGATGACTTTATTACAAAGCTTTTATTTCTCCTTTTTGTTTTATTCAAAAATACTTGATTCTTCTTTAACTTTCATCATGTTTATTCACCAAACAAATTAAAGGATATCCCTGTGAGAATGTTCTCTGATTATTTCCTAAATGAAAGATTTAAACAATGGCATGTTATATAAAACAAAAGCTATTGCTTAAGAGAGAGCTTCTTAAATAAGGGGTTGCAAAGCAAAATCTTGAGGTCATGTGATTTTAATAATCTACAGAACGAAGTTGCTGTCTTACAAAATAGAGTTGTTATAATAATAGTTTTTATTGATTCACTTTTTGTAATTATAATAAATACAATTTTACAACATTTGTGCAATTTTTGATTTTACATTTTTGTATGTTCTGCATGTATGGTAAATTAAATATATTTCTAAAAGTATTGATCGGACTATCTTTCTCATCCATATTATTTTCTTTTGAAATCCTTGAGATAAGGTATGATTAATTCTAAAAGTATTATTTGGACTATTTTCCTTATCCATATTATTTTCTTTCTCACGTTGATATGAGGTATGATAAATCTTATTAGTATTAATCAGACTATTTTCATCATCCATATTTTATGGATGTGTAGACAAAACGTTTATCAAAAAATGGCTGTTCTCAGCATTAAATGAGCTAAAGAGGTTGATATGGCTTAAATAATTCAGAAAATTAAGAATGTTTATCAAATAATGATTGTTCTCAGTATTAAATAATCTAAAAAGTTTAAAACAAGACAAAAATGATTATTTTCGGCTTTGATATACTGTAAAGCACAAACAAACCAACAATGATATTCAGCATTTCTTCCACAATTGCGATTTTTTTTTTCGAAAAGGTTTTCAATAAGAAAAACAAAAAAAAAGACCAACACAAGATATTTATTGTAGTGTATAACCTTTTATTTCTCTCCTCAGTTATGCAAACACATTGAACATGTTCTTGTCCTCAAAATGTGTAATGTGGTCACAGAATTGATTTCTATATTCCTCTTTTTTTGTCTTTGTTTTCTTTTTATATATGTAGCAGGGGTTATGAACCATTGTTGGACAACAGATCAATGACAGTCAATTAAGGAAATCCTTCTTCATCGCTGTAAATTGTGCCACATTAACACAAAAGATAGGACTTTGACAAAAAAAAAAAGGTCAAATTCATCTTATAAATGTACATAACAGAAACAGCGAGGTGTTTTTTTTTAAAATTTTATCTTACACCCTCTGTTTATTTCAGTTTCTTTTAAAAATTTTTTTTTTTTTTTTTCAAATTTTCACACACACACACACACACACAAAAAAAAAAAAAAAACAATGAAGAAGGGGGACAAACCTGTCAGTAGGAGGTTCTGTATTTTGGACTCCTGTACACTGAGATATGAAAATGATCACTTGAAAAAAAAATTGGGGTGTGTGTTTGGGTATATGTATGTATTGTGTGTAGCTATTCTGAGTCCATGACAGTAACAACTGCTTTATTTTAAAAATTTTTTTGTTGTTGTTGATTTAAAAACCAAATCACTCAACAATTTACTCAACTAACTTTAACCATAATGGTGAGACATAGATATTTAGGGAAAAAAATTATATATATAGATATAAACTGTTTATTACAAATATATTGAATATTTACATAACTCTAAATGGAGAATGTTATCAAGACTATTAGTATTATTATTATTATTATTATTATTATTATTATTTTGAAATATTCTAAATGTTAATTTCTAAATTGAGTTCAGATTTTTGTAACAGGTTATAATTTTTTGTTTTCCTCATTGATTTTATTTGAAAATACATCCTAGAGTTGTCTTTCCATAGATATCTTAGTTGATACAGGAAATAGTCAATTAATTTTCATTTCAGAAGATTTAGATATTTAAACAAAATTTATTTAATTATTTATTATTTTAGGTTTTCAAAAGAGATATTTTCTTGAAAAAACTTTTACTGGACTGTTATGCAATAACAAAAATATTTGTTTCCAAAATCAATTGGTCATATTTGAAACCACAGTTAATGGCATCAAAATATAGATCCATCATTGTTTTCCTGGCCAATCCAGAAGTCCTTTAATCAATTTTTAAAACATTATATGATGCCATATTTTTTATGATGAAGTAATAATAATAATAATAATGATGATAATGATAATGATGTGTCAATAGTACAGAATTTATTACAGTATTTGCCAACTTATAAAATTAACATCTAAATCTTTGGAAGAAAAAAATTTCTGCCAATATCCTATTTGCAAATATCAGGACTTAAATCAGGGGCGGACTGAGAGTGTTACAAGCTCTCGGGCAGAAACTACAACGGGTCCTCACCCACCATTTTTTTACAGTTAAATGCCACATATAGAGGCTGTGCAGCAGGTGATCTGTGCATATTGGCTTAACTATGTCTGATAGTCATCTAGGGCCATTAGACACACATTATGATGTGGAGACAAAGCAGAGTGACCCGACTCAGGATGCATGTATTAGGGTATATAATAAGGGCATCATCCTTGATAATTGTTGGGCTGACAACCCTGCAGTGACTGATGATGGATTGTGCCATACATCACTTCCGGTTGCCAGTTCTGACTACCAGCAGAAGAGTTAGAGTGAGCCAGAAAGGAGCTCTGCCTTCTGTGTTCTCTAGTTGAGCGGATTTACTGCTTAGCAATGTTCCACATGCATTTGATATTTCCACTTTTGTTGATATATTTTTATATTCTCTGATTTTTTGTTTGTTTGCTCTGTCTTTCCACAACCACATCACAACAATGATTTTATTGGAAGCTAGGTGGGCAGGCTCCTTTGCAGTGCTGGGCTCCTGGGCAGGCCCTTTTGCAGTGCCGGGCCCTTGGGCATGATCCAATTGACTGATGGCTTTGTTGACCCCTGGTTAAAATGGCAATTAAAAGTTGGAATAGGGCTGACTTGCAATGAGTTGCAGTCTTCCAAATTGCTTGGAATATCACAAGGCTTATAAACCAGAAAATACTGTTGTTGATATTTTGTTCTTGAGACAAAACAAAAATACCTTGATGTATTTCTTTTGATCTAAGTGTTCTAGAAAGAAAACTTGTTTATTTCTTGGTCTACATATCATCACCAAAATAATTAAAAACCAACAATGAACAGGACGGTTGCTAAAGTATGATTAATCAAAAACTCTTAGATTATTGTCTTGAACAAATAATTTAGAAACGGACGTACTTAGAGCAAAAACTCTCACTCAATGGAGTTTTCTGCTGGCTTCATACTTTTATTTCTACGATTAATCAATCTCTTATAAGATTTCAGGGAGTTTCCAATTCTTGATATTGAATATTAGATTTTATATTTATTTATATATATATATATATATATGAAGAGCTCATTTGCAAAAACCGATAAATGCCATCTCAGTCCAAATTAAACTGAGTACATCATTCTGTGCCTTACTTCATCTAGCTTTTATTGTCATCATCATTTATCTACAAAAGTTGACAGTAACCTTACGTACTCCAAAATGCATACTTTAATTCGGTTGATTTCTCAGATTTTCATAGACAAAACAATCACAATTTACAGCTAATTTGGATATATCTGTTTTTGCAAATTAACTCTTCATATTTAAATATATTAAGTGGAACATACATTGCGATAGTATTATAAATGATTAAACTATACTTATTTTTAATTAAATTCAAGTTCGATGAGTTGCACTGATAATTTCTAATAAGAAAGAAATAGACCTATATGCAAATTTCCAAATTATTTATTGATGTTAATTAAAAATATGGTTTGACCATTTATTATACACACACATATATATACATATATATATATACATACATATTTCTATTCTTTTATTCATTCATATATATGTATGTATGTATACATATATGAATGAATGAAAAAACATTAATATATATATATATATACATCTAGGTTAATGTATGTGTATGTGAGTATAAATGTATATAGTGTTTATGCTTAATTTATTCAATCTAACTTAATTGTGTTTTTTTTTAACAAAATTAATGATCTATTTACAATTTTACCTATGGTAAATAAAAAAAGATTATCTTTAATATTTGTTATATTAAATGATTTAAAGTCTAAAAATGTTAATTTGATATTCATTTCAAAATTAAGTCAAAGGAAAAGTTTGATGCTCTCATTCACCTTGTTGACTGCATTGATGGTTTTAGTTTTATATTTACAACTTAAAGGTTTATCAATTAAGAGACATTGTTGAGCATAAGATATTGTCAACAGTAAAACCAGCCAAATAAATAGGGGAGAAACATGCCAACTTTGATCTAATTTATAAAACTGGCTTTTAGAATCATCTAAATTTACAGAGCCCAACTTGTTAGTTGCATGAACAAAAAAATCTATTATTAATGACTTTCAATTCTGCTTTAAAAATCAAGTTTTAGTGTCTCTTTTTTTTTTTTTCCTAAAAGTATCAATCGGACTATTTTCCTCGTCCATATCATTTTCTTTCTCACAACACTTTGACCGAATAACCCTTCGACATGAATGGGCACCACCGTCGACTATTATGAATATAAAATGACCAGAACTTTTCAACGGAAAAACAATAATGAAAACTAAACTGAAGTAAAAAGAACCCAAAAAACTTAATAATTTCCTCCAATTGTAAAATAACATTGTAAATCCACCACTCATAATTTTAATCAGCATCTAATCTTTTGATGTATAACAATCAACAGTAAAAACAATGTATCAATTTTATACTACTAAACTGTATCATGTGTCATGTTTTGAAAAACATACCAATGTAAATTGACTCTATAATTGAAAATCTCTTGATACTCTCTGTATTATGGCTCCAATGATTCCAGCTCTTGCAATGGTAATATTAGAAAAAAAATATACAGTGCACATCAAAAGCTATCATTTCTCAGAACATAAGACAATGAACTAAAGATTTTCATGGCCTTGATCAGAGGTCTGCAGGCCACATCTGGCTCACGAGTCAATGTTGTATGTACCACCATCTTATCGCAAATACAGTCTAAATATATGCTGGAAAATAAGCATTTATTTTTCTTTTGTTAAAATGTTTTTATTTTATTACTTTTTGTTATTTCTTAGTAAAATTAGTGTTTTAATACAAATATATTCAACTGATCACTCAGATAATGTATTTACATCTTTAATAACATGGTTCTTCTACATGATAGTGCAGCTATAGCTGTTTGGCCCTCTTCTATGATTCTACATAACTATTTGACCCTTACTCTTTAACAGGTTGCCCATCCTTGGTCTAGATGAATATTTTCAAATTTTAACAAATTTTATTACAGTATGTTTTATATTTGCGCTAGTTTAATCTACATAAATGTTATATCACCGGTTCCTTTATTTATTAATACTTTTAAAGTTGGCATGTTTCAAACTGAATTTGAAGCTGTACTTTGATTAAAACAATACAAAACAACAAAAGAACAAACTCCTATTGAAAAGAAGTGAATATTCTTATAGAAATGTAAAGTTAGTACATCATCAAATAATCCAGTGAGCTGCAAACTGTTTCTGATGTAAAATGCTGGTGGTATAGAATTCGGGATTTCATTGTAAATTTTTATTTAGACTCAGAATTTCTGACACAAACTTTAAAAAAAAAAAATTTATAATCTTGGACATCTTTTTTTTAGTACTGTGTCATCAACACTGACAAAAACAATTTGTTATTTGGTGTTTTTATTTTTTTGTAATAAAGTTGTTTTTTTTATATAAGAGATTTTTTTTAATTCCTAAAGAGGAATTTTGTTCATTTTTTTAATAACTCTCCTACAAAACCCCATCATTCAGCATTGGTAATTACATCAAAAAATATGGTGCTAACTGGGTAGAAACCAACTAATCATCTTTCATTCTAATCTATCATTTCCACTTTCATATCTCTTTCATACATTTCTACTTCATACAAAGAAATGTACCCAACATCAAAATTAAAATTGAAAGTTAACAAATCATTTTTGAGCAAGTCGTTTGGCGCAGGTTCTTTCTTTAAAATGCAGACAGAAAATAAGAGGAGAGAAAGTCCACAAGTGCAAATTGGAACCTGAAACAATATTTTATTAGGTTCATCATCATCTCACTAGGTAGGCCATAGAGGTCAGTGGACTAAGAAATAGCACAAAAAAATTGTACACATTTTTTTATGGTCCCTTCGTTATTCTTTTTTCTTCTTTTTTTAACGAAGTTGGAGATCTTGTTTTAATTTTGCAAACCGGATCTCCCTTTTGTTTGTGTGTATGTATATATATTTATATATATATGAATATATATATATATATATATATGTGTGTATATACATGCATATATAAATTTGATTTTTAATCTTTCCAAAGTAAGTTGTCAATGAAAATCAACAAAGTGAATTCGATTTGGTCACCAATGTTTAATTTGCAAAATGGTTGACTTTTTGTTTTTCTTTTTAATGATTTTCAACTCACGTTGCGGTTAATATAAAACAAAGGTAATTAATTAAACATCAGGAAGAGAAGGGTTATGATTTTTTGTGGTGGTGGTGGTGGTGGTAGCCATAAAACAATTAGGCCAACAATATGGTCATTTTAATGAATGTTGTTTTGCTCCAATTAGATTCCCATAGAATGTAAAATTACAATTCTTCCCAGGTTGACCCATTTGTTGCCTGCTGGATAGTAATAATAGATTAAACAAAGATAATGATAAAAACATTGATATAAAGCACCTTTCTTAGAGCATGCGAGTTAGTGGCAAATCACTTATGTATGAACAGTATGACCTGGATATAAGAGAGACCCAGATATAAGAGAGATTTTCTCTGGTCCCAAAATAGAGCCTGTGTCTAATTTATATACAAATTAGAAACAGATATAATAGAAACCCACATAAAAGAGACTTCTTCTCTAATCCCGACAACTCTCTTATATCCGGGTTACACTGTATAAATGTAGGAAGGTATTATTATAATTATTATTGTATGCAGTGTATGCGTTTCATATCGGTTTTGCTCTTGGAGTAGCAACAGCATTTTCACTAGCGGCAGTGCAATCTTAGTTTTGTTTCTTTTTTTATTTTCTTGTGATTATCAACAGCTATAGTCGATTGAGGTTGGAGAAGGAGGGGAGGTTTAAAAGCTTAGTCAAACCGCACAAGACAAATTGAAATGGTTAACGAGCAAGAAAAAAAATAGGATCAAACTATGGTTCCTATCCATTATTTCTATTTTAATTAGGATCTTGGAAAAATTTCTATAACTTTTGGTTGGACTTGAGTTGAAATAGAAATAGAAAATTATCTAAAACAAAAAAACAGCTAAAAAAAATAAGAAACTATCAATCCTTTATCATGAACATTTCTATGTATGTAACATAATTTGATATTAGGATTTTCAAACTAAATTTTGTACCTTTGCAGTGGATTTAATGTCTCTACACTATCTATATATTAATCTGATTGTCCAGTGTCACAAAAATACCATCATCTTATTGAGTAATTAGAGTTAATTAGAATTACCCCCCTTTATAGGCAATCCTTATCTTCTATAAAATTTAGGGTGTTTTCTTTCTTGTAAAACCAAAAGTTGAAAAGTTTTTACATAGTTAAAAAAAGACAATTGACTCGAACAATTGAACAATTCACTCGAATGTCAGACACTATAATTTTTCTAAATTAAAATCTTTGGGAACAAACTGATGCTGCACTGTAGCTCTATTTCTTGTAACAATATCTACAGAAGTTCAAGTTTTTTTTTTCATAGTCTGATCTGAAATATGTTCCACTGATTTTTATATTCAAGGACAACCTCATTCTAACTCTTTGTTTATGTGATCAGAAAGTTCTTGCTGAAGTGTGTTTTAAAAATTTTCAACTATCATAGAATTTCCATCGGTC
>JAYKTE010404797.1:0-10604 GCA_036873565.1 Xipholeptos notoides
GTACCAAATCAAGTTAGGCACAAGGTCAATTTTACCTGCTCATTACATTTCTGGACTTTTTGTAGCCAGTGTTGTCCTTAGACCTAGACGAGTTACTCTCATTGAGTTGCCGGTTCTCATCTATCTGGGATTTAGGAATCCGTGTTATCTTTACACCTAGATGAGTTGTTCCCCTGAGTTAACAGGCCTCATCTGCTTGAAGCAGATATATATATATATATATATAAGAATAAAATTCCAAGCTTACTGCAGGTACACTTACAGTGAAATGATTCAAGTATCTGACTGAAATAGTCCTGGTTTTATGTAAGGCCTAATGGCATAAACTGTACGGATGAATATGAATGAAACCGGTCTGTATGCAGTTGCAATATATAAATTTAGCTTTATTCCTTTATGAACTGTCGCTGAGAGAATTCAACTGACCCCAAATAAATAGAGATGGGGGAGTTATGCTGAATAGCGTGTTAGCAACATGACTTACTTAGGTTTCTGCTGAGATCTTTTCTTTCTTTTATTTCAGTATTATTATCATAAATTTGGAGTGGATTTCCGAAGTCTTCGATTTCCTGGCATCATTTCTGCAGATACAAATCCTGGTGGAGGGACAACAGGTACTAGATCAATATAACTGATTACTCTGATGGTGTTCTGTTTATATAGTGAAAAATCAAATTGATTAAAGATTGTGTATAGCAACAGAGATTCAAAAACACTGATATGTGATTCAAAACAGAAAAACTTTTATACATGACACTGTGTCAAAATTGAATCAATATACACCCAATGGTTTATGTATGTATAAAAGAATCTCATCAAAGAAGTACAAAACTCAACTGGAATTTTGTTTCCTTTTGATTTCAATAAAATTAAAGCTGGTAAATGAATGGCAATGACAGTTATTCTCCAACCATTAACATATTTCCATTATATCAATATAATTTAATAGGGAGTTAACAGCAGAAAGCCCAGAAACTTAGTATTTAAATCTCTTATTGTCACAGGGATTTTTCTATTTATCAAATGTAAATTCACAACAAGGATTGTTTCTCTGTCACAGAAAAATCCTGCAAATTTACACATACACACACATATATTTGCATACAAATAGATTTTCATTTATTTAAATAAGTCTATGGTCAATTAAGAGTCGCTTACTATAATTCCTAGGTTCTAATTCCAGTTCTTTTTATTGGCTTTGGTATTGATATCCTTTGGAAGCATAATAATCTACTTCTTCAACTCAGTTGTGGGCTAAATAGTGAAATACTATTCTTTTAGGGGAAAAAATAATTGCTTCCCAGCATCAAATGACTGTGAAAATTGATAAGCTTTTAAACAGTACCAACCACTTTGCTTTTTGTGGTTGTGTATGTGACACACATCATAATATGTGCCAATTTAAAAATTCTGAACCAAATAAGAAAGCGAAAAGTCTGCCAGGAAATATTGACTACTCTTGTTTGAGAGAAACTTTGTAAACGTGAGGAGATTTAAAGTGTTAGAACTATTGTCTTTATCTTTGGTGTTTTTTGTTGAACTGTTGACCTTCGTGTCAAAACTAGCAACCCTGAATGTTGTTGAACATGAAAATCTTTTTATCCCACCTGGGAACCTTCTTTTCAAATTCACTTGTTAAACTGAGAAATTTTCCTGTAGAATCTGGAAAAACTTATTAAACCTGGAAAACCCTTTTTGTTCATCCAAGGAAATATCTTGTCAAAGTCCTTCACAAAAACAATATCATAGAATATAATTTTTTTGTGTTTACTCTTCTTTCCCAGTTAATTACAATCAATTTAAAATTCTAATTGCATTTATCTAATAAAATATTTCAGACTATGCAGTACACATTTTTCATGATGCTGTATCAACCAAAAAGTTTGAATGTTTTCTTCACCCGGATACTCGGCTGCCAATGATGTACATTGATGATTGTCTTAATTCTGTTGTGCAATTTATGGAAGTTCCTTCAGAAAACCTTTCTTTAAGAACTTATAATGTAAATGCTATGAGTTTTACTCCTGCTGAACTAGTGGAAGAAGTCAAGAAACATGTTCCTGATTTGGAAGTAACATACAAGCCAGATGAAAGACAAGCTATAGGTATTGAATTTTCCAGATTTTTATTTACTTTTACTCTGTATCATATTTTGAATTAGGGTTATTTATTGTGAGTAATTCAATGCCAAAAAATCCTTAAACAAGAGATGCTTAATTGGCAACAAGGCTTTCAAATATACTGAATGCAATACTACAGAGAGTAGAATTCCTTGAAAAGGAGTATCCTGAGCAGAATGTTAAACAACATCCTTAGCTTTTGGATAATCTAAGATAGCACCATGAGTATTTGATTAAACATTGAATCACTTCATAATTTTTGTGACGAAAAAATGGCATTTTACATATTTATATAGAGTTGTTTTGTTTTCATTAAAAATCTTCTACTAAAATCAGATTTTCTTTAAATTGTTTCTCTATAAAGAATATTTCAATAAATCCAATTTTTCAACAAATCGTTTTTTTTATTATAAGGAATGTTTTAAAAAAAAACCCCAGATTTTTTCTGTTAAGTATTTTTCTATGACAAATCAATTTTAATTGGATCATGTTTTTCTAAAAGTGTTTTTTTCTATGAAGAATGTTTCAACAAACAAGTATCTGAAAATAATTGATAATCAAAATGATTATGCAATAAACTGTAAATATGATTAATATTAAAAAAATTAGAATTTTTTCAAGTTTGTAAAATTCTTGTTGAGATTCTAATTCTATTTTTTAAAAATCTGTCATTCAATATTTTTGTAAAAGACTTTCGTATTTTTATGAGTATGAATATATTATGGTTATAAGCTTTGATTATATAATAGTTGATTTTATTTTGGTGAATGTTCTAAAATAGCTTTAATGGTTATTTAGATTATTTGAACTTTTGTTCTCACCTTCATTGTTATATACACAACATTTCTGTATTAGTTTGTTTTCATTTTTTAGAAAGTTTAATAATTTGATTTTTTTTTTCTAGTGCTACAAAATCTATATATTGATAATTTTCTCTCATGGACTAAAATACAGAGTTGGGGAGGTCTAGTCTGCTCCTATATCATAATTTATATATCATAGATAAGTAACAACTTTATCAATTTTTTTGTTATATTTAATAATTTTTCCTTCTTTATTTTTTCAGCCGATTCCTGGCCAGAACGTTTTGATGACTCTAATGCTCGAAATGATTGGGGGTGGTCCCACAAGTTTAACTTGGCTGAATTATGCAATGTAATGTTTAAATTCCTTATGCCAAAATATTGACCCTGATATCAATTTTTAGGAAATATTATTATCATCATCATACAGAATTAGGTCAACTTAATACATCTCTATATTGCTTTTTTATCATTATAAAGTTTTTTCTTTTACTTGACCTAAAATCACTTGCTGTTTTCTACTTTTTCCTTAAACTTTTTTTGAGGTTTTTGGTCATAGAATTAAATTTCATTTAATCTTTAGCTAATGATTCAGAAACAGAAGAATAAAATTTGTCTTATATATTTAAATCATTACCATCATCATTATTATAGTTATCAAAATTTAGTGTAAGAAAATATATGCACCATATGAATATTGTTGAAAAAAAAACATGCATTTTTGGTGTTGGGACAAAATGATTACAGTCTTGGTTCATACATTTAAAAAAAATTTTAAACATTGTTTTATTAATTTGAATGTGAAATATTTTTTAATGAAGAATTTCGGAATTTGCAATTTCGGTGGTGGTAGTACTATTCTTTATAAGGACACCCCCTACTTTCTTTCAAAAGTCTTTGGTTAAACTGTCCACTAAACAATTTTAGGGACAATGGCCTTTTTCTTATTTCCAGTGATCCAAGGGGAATAACTCTGTTACAAACCTACTTAGAAGTTTGTAAATGACTAATAAGAGAAAGTAACTACAGTGGTACAGTAGTACAAGAAAGAGAATCTAAAGAAGTGCATAGTAGATTTTAAATTACAAGGGCAGGTAAAAAGTAATCTGTACTTCATACTAAAAATATGATGAAAGTGCGGATAATTATTTAACTTACCTTTGTTTTGATTGATTTGGGGTTTAACGGTATATCAACCACTCTTGGGTCATTTAATGCCAATATGGTGTTTTGATTATGTTAGTTTTGGTTCTATTCTAAGTTTCTAGTCTACAGTTGGTTTAGGTGTTATTTGTTTTATTGGCTATTATTTTTTTTTTCCTGGAGAGAACTTACCTTTGTAGATATCCTTTAAGCCGTTTCATTATCACTTGAAATATCATGTTAAATCAGATACATTTTATTGTTTTAAATCACTTTGTTGGAGAAATGAATCTCAAATTTATGTATCTACTATATATATATGTGTATGTGTGCATGTATGTATATATATATATATATGTATGTATTTACACAATGAATTTTCCACATCTCATTATTTTGTCTGAATTTGGGGAATGATGAAAATTATTGTAGAGTATTCAGATGTTTATTCTCATATTTATTGTTATATTCAGAAGGCTTTAGCTGGTGTGCCCTCTAATCTCTTTGAACAGTTACTTTTTGATTTTGCGTTTTATGGTCAAAACCAGAAACCTTCCTATCAAGCTCAGGAAGCATTCTGGAATAGCAAGCTAAACCCTTGACTCAAATCATAGGAGTTGTTTGCTATTAAAAAATCCTAAAGAACTGTCAGCCAAAGAAGAAACAACACACACATAATATTGTCCATTTATGACCTTTTCCTTTCTACAACAAATGACCAAGAACTTCCACTACATAAAGGTTCTGCTGTTAAACAACAACCACCATGTTAATGTTTATTACATATTCTTTTCCTACAGTCAGGATTGAACCTTCAACCTCCTGGTGATTAGAATTTATATGAACCAATGGTTATAACTATTGTTATTTGTTAAATAGACATTCTAAGACTGTTGAGTTTGATATTAATTTTTAATATTTTAATCAAAAGGTCCCCACAATCAAGTAAGTGGATCTCATGAAATCCTGTTTATATGATTATAAAGATGAGAAAAAGAGTTTGAATAATCTAAATAATGACAAGAATATATTTGTATCATTTCAAATATTTTTTTAAAATACAGATTGACAATGTATAGTAAGTATTTTAACTAAATAAATGCAGTAAAAACTCCTGTATTCATTTGTCTGTGTACTTGAATTTACAAGTAAAGCTTGTTGATCTAATTTTAATGATACTAATATGAAATCGTTTTTATGAGATCCTATTTTTGATCCTATATTTTGATCATTGATCATTTTGATCATTGATATGACACAATCCCGATCTAACCCACTTTTGTAATTTTGAAATAAGACTCTTGCACATGGCAGGCATGTCAGCTGACACTTATTACTAAATAATTATTACATTTAAATAGGATTTGAAATATCTTTAATCGTAGACAATTATTGGTTAATCATGGCCTTTCACTGTTAATCTAGACCTAATAAATTAAAAAGATGCAAATATTTGATAAAAATATAAAGAAAAACTATGAATTAATGAAATCAAAGTTTGAAGCGCTCATTTTTTATGGAGAAAATTTTTATTGTTTCTTTCTTTCTTTAAAAGCTTTCATTTGAAATATAAATTTCCATCTTTTCTAAAAAAAATGATTTTATAAGAAGTGCAAGTTGGTTAAAATTCTTTATTCTGGTTAAACTAACTGTTATATCATAAATGATATAGACTGACAAAGTATTCCTGAGTAGTAAGTAGTGGAAAACACATTATGCCAAAATAATAGAACAGAAGATTGCATAAATAGATGAAAAAAAGTTATACATGCAAATTCAAGTTTTAGGGCAAAGTGATTTGCTTATATTCTAAGTAATCATGCAAGCACTGCCTCTTCTTAGAGTGCAGGGAAAATAGGTCATTCCATTATATCACTAACATAGGACAGGCCCCACGAAAATTCTGATTTCGAAGTATTTCATTTTGAAAAATATATATATATATTAGTTGTAAATGCGTGTTGAAATTGAGACACTGCGAAAAATATTCATATATAATAGACTTGGTCAAAGAGAAGTAACTCATCTTTTTTCTTGTTGGTTAAAATCCTGTCTAAAAAAGCTAATAACAACAAAACTTGCTAATCATTCTGTATGAATTTAGTCCATTTTTTTTAGTTACAGTGAATTGTTACTGCAACTCAGTAAATGAAATTAGATCAACAACCTTTATTTTTATATGCTACTTCTTCCAAGATATTACAACATATTTATTTTTACTACTACATGTATTCCTGTATATCAGGCTGTGTTTAGAGGTAGAAAATTTAAACAAAGGCTCTAGTAGTAGTAGTAGTGTTGTTAATGATTTTGTTGCCCTAAGAGTTGTTTTTTTTTAACATCGCAAGTGGAGAAGAATCAATTCTATTGAAAAGTAGAATATCAAAATTTAGGCAAACTCTCCTTTGTAGAAATTTGACCTCAATCATAAATTCTTAATTTTATTCATTTCTACTTTTGATTAGATAGCTCTGTGTGTGTGTGTGTGTGTGTGTGTGTGTGTGTGTGTGTATATATATACACAGTGCGTCTAGAGATTATATGCAATACAGGTAGTTTCAAGTATTTCTTAAAATAGTGATGATTTTTTTAAATGTTTAATGATATAATTTGTAGCACATATTGTCAAATGGGAATTAAACCAAGAAAGAAAAAAAGAACAGGCTGAATTCAGGAAATAAACTAACAGTGATCTGTTCTATATCCATAGAGAAGTAATTAGGAACCCAAATGCCTCTATACTTTCATATTTGAAGCAGCTGAAGCTCCTAAATTGTCAAGAGAAATAGGATGTAAAGCATTAAGGAAGTTTGCTAATGCAACAAATCAAACTAAAAAGCCTATTTTAACAAAGAAACAAAAAGAACAGGTTGCTGTGGGCAAGGAAATGCATGAAAACAGATTTTATAAAAGTTCTGTTCATTGATGAGTCAAGAATCACACTAAATGGGCTCGAGGATGGGTCTGTAACCAATGTGACTCAAAATATTTTGTTAAACGTCAACAATGTGGCTGATCCATCATGATTTGAACTGGGATTATTTGCAATGAGCTAGTGGGTCTATTTAAAGTTAAAGATGGCATTAAAATGAACTCCAAAAGTTACTTTGAGTTTTTAGATCAACATTTCTTTGAATGGCTAGATAAACAACCTATTGCCAAGAGGAGATCTATTATTTTTATGCAAGACGACACACCAAGTCATGCATTAAAGTTAACAAAATCATGGTTGAAGGAAAAGGTTTTCTTTTGAGAGATGTATATGGACTGGCCCGCAAATAGTTGTGACTTAAATCCCATTGAGAACCTGTGGAGCATTCTCAAAAGAGAAATTTATCGCAATGGAGGGCAATTTAACAGCAAGCATGACTGGGAAGTATTTAAGGTTGCCGCAAATAATATATCAGCCTCTATAATTGCAAATTTAACATCAGATGTTGATAACAGGATGGTGAGAGTCCCTGTGCAGTAAATGATTTAATATATTTTAGTGTTTTCGATGATTTATTTTTGGTAAAATCATATGTATGTTACGATATTATCTCTAAAGCATCTCTATAAATTTATTTAAAATATTGAATGTTTTTTGTTTTTTTTTAAGAAAAAAATATGATAAACATAAAAAATGATGGTTGCAAATAAACCATTGACAGTTGGATTAGTCTTATTTGTTAATTATAATAATTATTTTCAAGGCTAACAATTTTTTTTTTCATTTTTTATGTGAGTATAAGTCTATGTATACAATATCCAAAAGAATTCATAACATTCAAGACATGACAAATTAATATTCAAAGTACTTAATGATTTGTTATTTGCATATAATCTCTAGACGCACTTTTATATATATATATATATATATATATATATATATATGTAAGATGTTATAAAGATAACAAATACATTATTATTATTATACGCTATACGTTTCACTGCCCGGTAAAGCAGCTCATCAGTGGAATGTATTTTTATTCATGAAGAAGATTAATTTTTTAACAAATTCCTGATTGTTGTGGATTTAATACTTTTTCTGTTCAACCAATCGCAGACAGCTATTCCGTTGTACCTGAAGACTGCTACGTAAAAATTATAGCTTGAAGATTAAAACTTTGTGCTGTGCATAATTTAAATCTAACCAACATAACTGAATGGAAAATTTACTTAAAAGTTATTTTTCGAAATCCTTGAGATGAAGTATGATGAATTCTAAAAGTATTATTTGGACTATTTTCCTCATCCATATTTTTTTTCTCACGTTTCGACCAAAGGGTGGTTCGGTTGAAACATAAGAAAGAGAATAATATGGATGACTCAAAAGTGTATTTAATTTCATCAGAATAGATATTTCAATTATATAAATCTGTATTCTAATATTTTGATTCATTTTTATTTTCTCCTCTAGATGCAAACAGTACATATATACATTGAACAATCACCAATTCTATTTTAAATAATTTTTTACCATTTTTTTAATCAACTTTTGCTTGAAAGACTTGGTTACATATATTTTCTTGTACGCCTGGTTGGAGTTTTCTGTTACATCAACTGTGTATCTGTTTATGTGTGTGTTTTGTCAGGAAGTCCTGTTTAGAATCAATTTTTTAGTCATTGTGAGATAGGTAATTACATGTGTGTTTATTTGTTTTTATATAAAAGTATTTTTATGATAATAGTGGTTACTCTGAGATGTATACATATGTCTTCTACCCATTCTGCATTGACCATCAAAATCATTCTAAACTTGACTACTTCACAATACATTCACTGTTGAAAGCTGGGTAGTAGTCAATCCCACATACACAATACTAATACATATGAATATATATGTGTGTATATGTGTCGGTGTAAATTTATGTATATTAAAACACATTAAAATAATTGTTTTGAATTCAACTTTCTTTCTTTGAAAGAAGTTTTGCAGTTGGAAGAAATGAATCTCAAATGAGTGTATGATAAAAATTCATAAATAAAGTTTTTGTTGCTATTAAATTGTTTTTTTGGTTTTGTTTTTTTCAATTTTTAAAATTTGTTTTCAAGAAATTTGTTTTCCAAGAAATTTGTTTGGTTTTATGAATTATGAGAAAAAGCAAATTTCTGTAATTTCAATCTTGATTCTGATTTATGTAAAGCTCTTGATTTGTTCTAATTTTTTTTTTCTTAATTCTATAACCTTTTAATGGCTTTATCTTTATCTAATATGAAAGAAAAAAAAACTTCCTAGTTTAGCAAAATTTTAAAGAAGTACTAGCTGACCCGACCCGGCGTTGCCCGGGATCAAAAAGGCAATGTCTGATTATAAAGTGCTCTTCTAACCTTACTTGCAAAATTTAGTTCACTATATGGATAATATTTAAAACTGGGTTGCATTATATTAGTAGTTATATAGATAGTATCAGTAAAAATGGTCTACATGTAAAATTTTACCAAAGTGTTTTAAATAAAATCAAATAATAGGCTTCTATTGCAATCACAATCAATAAGAGAGAGAGGGTCACTTATATGTTGATATTTTTTAATATTTATTCCAGAAACTGTCGAGTGGTTGAGTCCATTCATAAAGCCGTGTACGACGTGGGCAGGGATTTCCCTGACAAGGGCCCTCAACTGGGATAAGCGCGACTTGATTAAGCAGAACAAAGCGAGTCTTTTGGAGTTTCGCAACTACTTATTCTCTCGGCAGTGTGCATTGTTGTTCCTTTTGAATCGACCCTGGGAGATTGCCGAGAGGGCCGTTGCTTACCTTCACAACACCGTGCAAGAAATGAAGACCCTGGAGGTAGGAAGCGCATCATTTGCGCTCTTTTTTTTTTCTTTTTTTTTTCTTTTTCTTTTTTTATTAAGAAAACTTGACTGATTCGATCAAACTATATGCAGCCATCTTCTCTTCTGTTGTATAGAAGAAGAAGAAGAATGAGAATCAAAACTCTTACTTAATTCAGGCTATCAATATCGATTAGGAAGAAACAGGGAAGATGAAAGTAGAAGTCTGAATCACTTGAATAAAGATAATAATCAAAATTCATCTCATCAATTCACACAATCAATATCATTTATAAAGACAACAAAAGATGAGAGTAGAAGTCAGAATCACTTGAATAAAAATGAAGAGAGATAGGTCACAAATATAAAAACAAAAAAAAAAATTTTCTTAATTTGTATTTCCTATCTTCATCCAATTGTATTTTTGTTTGTTTTGTTTTTGTCTTGTGTCAGATCCAACTTCCGGAAGGTTCCCTTGCGTGTTGGGTGTTCCTCAGTTGTTTGGAAGTGCTGCAAGCGAGTGAAAAGGTGACCGACCCCAACCCAAGTAATGCTCACTCCCTTTACACAGCCAGCCTCTGGGACTATGCACGCAGAAAGGTCAGATACAATCACCTTTCACCTTTAGGTGTTTTGTTTTGGTTCGAAATTAGTGATGGGACGATTCCTTGGAATCGGAATCGTTAATCATGTATTTTTGGGGGGAATCGGATTTGCATCGTAAAATAAATACCTTAGATTCACGATTCTTTCATTACAATTCTCTTGAATTTTTAAG